>DWLO01001473.1:0-14869 GCA_018245335.1 Dalla quadristriga
CATTACCGCTGTTCACTGCGCACCTGGTATGTCCTTATTCGTGTAATATGTCTGTATCCGTAAACGACGCACTTATTATATTTAGTTTATTAATGTTATTTATATCTCTCTATACAACCATGTGGTGAGGAGCTAAAGAACATAGCTTTATATAGGTAGTGTGTACGAAAAATAGCAACTAGTTCTCGATTAAATTTAATAAGAAGCTATGAAAATGAGAACGAAAGAAGCACAAGAGGAAATAGAATAGAATTGAGATAATTCAGGAAATATGTGAAGGTTAAAGTTGAAGTAGAATTTTGCTTTGACTTAGTTTTTGTAGGAATTTAAAGAAGGAGCGTTACGTTTAGAACGGAGAAGGTGGTTCCATAAAGGGATAACAGTGAAAGAGAAGTTTTTTGTACTTACAGAAGATGGGCGAGTGTAAGGGCAATCAGAGCAAGATATTCCGTAGATCGAATGGAGTGACTGTGTGTTTGGTGTAAGAACTGGATTCTTTGCTTGAGGTAAGGAGGAGAAGTACTAAATACTAAATAGCACGTAGTAAAGAAAATATAGAATAGGAGCAATTCGGTGAAAGCGAATTGGGAGCCCCTTGAGCTTAGTCCGAAATACCAAGTCCAAATAGGAACCGTATAAATAAATTTTAAAGGCGCTCAAGTTTGTTTAGCACACATCAGCGTAGTCGAATTTATTTAGAAGAAGAGACTGAGAAAGCGTAATTTTAGTGGGAATGGGAAAACTTTACATGTAAGTGTTTTACACAAACTTTATGAAACCAAAACGGTGACCCATCGAATTTATGGCGGGTAAGTTGTCGACACGTATGTAACTAGGCCTCTAATTCCCCTTCCTCCGACGAAGACCATCGATCAGCGAGAGGGACGGCCACCTTGCTACAATATACGGCACAGTCGGACGGCTATTTACGAGTTTTTGCCCTCACAAAGTTTCGAATCGAATAAACACTAACTAGTTTAGTTTCCAGTGCCGGTTTTAGCGCCAATAAAAGATTTACGCCTGAAGTCTGCCACGCTTCAGCCGATACAATTCAATATGTTGATAACAAGGTTGTTGTGGATATGTGTTCTATGTATATGGATATTTTAGTGTCGGAGTTTGGTTTTGGATACGGATATGAATATGAAACTCATGTCCGATAATTTTGAATAGAAAAGTGATTTCATATTGAAAATTTAAATACGTCTTAAATTTAATGTCCTTAATTTTCACGGCAACATTACAAAAGTCTACCTAGACTTCTACAATCATATAAAACGTAAGAATATACGACCGAGAGGGAAGGGAAACTGAAAAACGTTCTTAAGATTATTGCGTTAGACGTTTCCATAGGTAATACCGTGCACGGTATTACCACCACCGCACGAACGATGTAAGCGAACTTGTATAAACATCTGTTGACGTTTCTTCCTAATTATCCGAAACAATCGGTCATTGATTATGATTTCGTATATTTCAAATATCCGAAAGTTTCGGTTTCGGTTACGAATCCTAATAACATTTCTATGTCCCACCAAAACCGATTGATATTTAGAGGTCGACAAAAAAATGTTTGTTGCTCGTCTCTTCAAAATATATTCTGCGTCAGATTTTCCGATGTTCACTTCGGCAACGATAAAAAGGACTATGAATCAGTCATTGTGTAATGGAAAATATATTTTTGAAATGAGCTTTTTTGTTTACAGTTTGTGATTTGGTTTTGCTTTTACTGATTGCAGATTGAAAATGTTTACCAGTACGGAATTTTCGAAACTTGATGACTACCTACTGATCGGGAAAATGATTATAGGTCGCACTCTGACCAGGGGACTTAGGACCTGGCGATACCAGCGGAACATTGCTATATTCAGAGAGCGCGGGATTGCTGAGAGTAGCACCAATTGTAGGGAGGCTTATGACTTGAGAGAACGTTTACGAACTAATAAAGATAGCTGGATTTGCCTCACAAAATATGCTCGTGCCTAGTCATCCGTTACAGAAGAAAGGTTCTCAGAAGAGGACTAAGAGTCGAGTAATAAAGTACAAGTCGCGCTCCAACAAAATTAATTTAGGACCTGAAGAAGACAGCAGGAATCCCTGGGTTCAAAGGGCACAGGACCGTCCGAGTAGCTTCATTTAGAAGAGGCTAGAGTATTACCTAACTATCGATAGTTGATGTATCGATGTTTGTCCTTGAAAACTAGTCGGAATATCGATAGGATTATCGACAGTATTGGAATTTCACAATACTATCCATATCGAAAATCTTAGGCCTAATATTATTGATGGTGAGAAATAGTATCGATACTCGTAGTATCATAATTAAAGTGTGTTTAACTGCTATCAATGTCGATATTGTCGAAAGTGCAACTTAACGAAAAATTTATGACTCAAATTAAACCGTTTATAATTAAAATTTTATCGAACACTGGACCTTTAAAAACCTTTTAAAAGCTGGTGGATGGACTTAAGATAGGGTTCTTTACTTCAATGGAGGTCGTCTTGCTTTTTATCCAATTCTTTAAACCCATTCGCCAAGCAAATGAATTAAAGTAATTTAAGATTCTGCAACTCACGGAGACAAAGAAACGATAATTGATGCAACAAGTTTTCAGCAACTTTTCTTTCGAAACCACTCGAAGATTTAAAAGGTATTTGAATTTTACGGATGAGCGGAGGCGAAACATAAAGCTGAGCATTGAAAATGTGAATTTTTATTGGGAACCGAATGGAATATCCTCATACGCTTAATGCTCCGTATGGAATATGTATGAGTATTTTATTTATAGCGTTCTGCGAACAATTGACGGGCTATTAACCATTTTCCCTTTCAAGTGATGTTCGGGTGAGGCTTCATAACTTAAAACATTTGGAGCTTTGGCCGTATTCAAATTGTTTCAGTCGAGTTGTACCGCATGAGGGATTACTCAGCAATTTCCAATCAAATTTGTCTGCTTTGTGTGACTCTGAAATTATAGGGAGCCGATAACCTACAAAGTAATTATGTAAATGATTGTAGGTAAGGTGTTATTGCACATTATTATTTAAACAAGGTAGAAGAAGCTATATGTAACATTTAGGTATAAGGCGAACAGCTGTTTGCCGTGAAGTTAATTTTACTTTTCGGTCATAATGGTCTGCTGTTGGTTGGTAAATCTAAATATTAAAGGCGGCCATTTTAGCCCTCAGGAGTAACAATGGATTTGTGACGAATAAGTCAGGTAATTATTTGCTGCATGGACATCTTTACAATAAGTGGAGTAATTAATGCGTTCTGCTGGTTGTTACTTTCGTCACAAGACATGTTCAGTTAGACATTTTTCCGTTCAGATACTAGTCGCCTACCACGACAATACCCTTACTTGCGGTCGGCGTCTTAGCCTTAGCGTCTAAATGAGCCGTGAGTTATATAATTCGCTTGCTTATATACGAGTACCTTCCTCGAATTCCTTAAAATCTTTCCTACAAAAATACAACTACTACAAAAACAGTCTCTACACTTTACATATTTAAAAAAAAATTATGCAAAAAATAACTTTGATCCGTCCCTTTGTTACAGTTTGTTTGTTTGTTTGATCTACTACGAAGTTGTCGATTAGCAATGAGTTTACCAGGGCGCGCTAGCATTATTCATCAAGGGGTTCCAGTTCAAATATTAAGAAGAAATATGTTTATTCGTTGATTACGCTACAACACTATGTACACGAGTATAATATGATGTTTAGAAACAGACAACACAATATTCTTAACCATAATTGTTAAACCTATGACGCAATATTATTTTACGTTTTACGCATTTCACATTTATGTATCATTTAATTTTGTCCTCGTGCGAAATTAAGTAAGTACACAAATCTTCCTCAGATTTTTTTTTTATCAGTAATAGCATGACTTGCTTTGGCGATGCTTTGTGCAGTCCAGTGCACCCATAATTTACCTCGATGGCATTTTAAAGCTCAATCTTTCAGAAGTTAATCTGATATTCAAACTTTATACCTACACGACCTTCGCTCCTTCATGAAAGGGTTTAAGGTTGAACGGCTTACAATATTGTTCCTCCATATAATATCCACGGTCGCATTATGCTATTACAGAGAACAATGAGTGCCCCGGCAAGTAATCGAAGCCTTTGTTGTCTAATAGCTGAATCCGGTGCACCCGAAAAGGTAATTAAGGCGCCTTCACGGACTACGGTTATTCCAGAGTCAGTTTCCGTGGCAAGACTTATTAATGTTTGTTTTGATATTACTAGACTGACTATGAAAGTAAACTTTTCGAATTTAGTTTTTCAATTTAACCTTATTATACGTTAAATTAAATTTCAATTGTGCTATGTTTGTTTTGCTATAAACTAGTGAATAAAATATCACAAAAGGGGAAGGTACGTAAAGTGTAAGTTTACCTACTACATCTCATTTAAGTACAGGTATTGCAATACAATAACTCTTTATTCTACACCAAAAAATAATGACACTAAGTACTGTGTTACTAATCCTGTTAATATTATATAGTATTTTTTTACTTGCAATAACCGCAGTCTACCAAAAACAACGGTATTACGTCTTCGCATAGGTAAATTTTTGTCACGCCCATTAGTATCTGACGATAAGTGGTCTTCAATTGACAAGTTAGAAGCCATACTCCACCTGTTACGGCAGTCTTAGCATATCACGATACGATCGATGACATTTCTTTTGATACTCCAGCAGACATAAGCAGGAGACGTGCGATTTACATGTGGGACTATAAGCAAATTCGCTTGCACATATTGCGCCGGCAATGACGCGAACGAGCAAGCAATTCCTGTGATGTTTGCACGTTTGCATGTATCATTCAGAAAGTCCTGTCAAGGGTTTATGGATTTTTTAAACGTCATCATTGCTTATTGAATGAAACAACTAGCCACGACTGACATTAAATTGGCCACGTATTCATCGGCCCTTCTCTCTGAAATCTGAGACCTACCCTACCTATCTGTGTACTTAAATAAACGAAAGGTTTGTTTGAGGCAGGAATAAAGGAGACGGAATCGGAAGTTTAATTAACTTCAGTTAACAAAGCCCGGCTCGTAAACATCCTGTCATTATTATGTCTGCAAAGGAACCCGATTGTATGATGTAGAAAATTGTTGTTATAAATTACAAGAACATTTTGGAAACTGACAAATTAATTTACCCAATACTATAACCACCACGAGCGCTTCGACATAACAATATTTATGTTAACATACATTTATAAAATATTACAATATGAAACGGAATATAAAACAGATCCCTCTATGTCGCAATACCCTATATATCATTCATATAATATGGTCTGATTTAATTTATAAGAATCATTTTGTAAATCATTTTAGTTGAAATTTAATATACTCGTACATTGAGTATATTGAGTATATTCTCTTATATTTATTTTGTCAATCTTTATATTGGGATCAAATGAATAATGATCTAACCTGGAAATTGAATTGCAATATTATTTATCAAAATTACCTGATTCTGATTGCTGAACAGATTTTATCTGGAGGTAAGGTTTACATAATAATATCGAGACCACAAGAAGAATCATACTTCCTGCTTCCACAACAGGCTAAATGTTCGCATCGGTGGATATAGGTTTATTCCGAATAGCGTTGAAAACTTCAGTCGTGGGCAAGGCTATTATTATGCAGATTGGCAGTATTAGCCAGAATTCAATTTCAGGAAATTATAGCTCAGCCACGATATGCTCCGGTTATTGACCGGTAATTGTACGGTGTGCTTAGTGATTATATTATTATTTAATGATACTGTTAAAGAAATTACTTCTATTTCAAACTTACTAGTTGTTGAGTAACCTATACCTTCTCAGATATTTTTGTATACCACAAAGTAGCCTAGGCAACTTTACCGTTTGTAAAAACTCATAATTATAATATGGCTTTGTTTTACAAAATTAATATTGCATATTATTTAATTATTTAATTACAGATATTAATAATTAAGCTGATTTTGTTATTGAAAGTCCTACGTGTGTCGAAAAATCTACTGAAATTAAGGGTTTTGTTTGTTTTTCGACGTAGGCAAGTTAATAATAATAATTGAGAAATGACGAAATAGGAAAGGATGACGTCTTAAGAAAGTGACGACTTTGGGAAGAAGACCACTTAGGAAAGTGATGACTTGGACCTGAGACCTTGGATCTATCGCTGTCGATTTGTACGTGTGATACAGGAAATATGTTTGCATTTTAATTATTGTAAGGGTTTAGTACGTATGATCGTTGATTGTTCAGCTTAAGTGTTTATTTTTTCAACTGATGGCGTTTTGGATTTTTTAAATTTTTCGTCATTTGAAACTGTAGGGTATAGTAAATATATGGACACATACTGTATTGACAGTGACACCCGACAGCCGTCCACTAACGGGTGTGAACTGTAGCAGAGTCTGAGGAGGCCTCATTCTACTGTTGGATCTCTTGCGTATTATGTTCCTTGGAACTTTATGTTGGATACCGTACGAAGCTGTACTAAGACATTGTCTTTCATTTCCACACATACATTTACCTTACTGAAAAGTACATTAAGGATACAATGTGAAAGGCCTAAGCCCAGCAGAGAGCCACAAAATATTTTTCATGGTAAAAGAAATATCAATTTAGTGTGTTGGTCACAAAAAAATACTGAAACTACTTCAGTTTACGGTATTAAATCAAATTCACGCACAGAACCACTACCTATAAACTCTACCTTCTACCTATTTAATTAACAGTTGTCTCAACAGGCATCTCTGTATCTATTTTTAGATGTCTCTTATCAAAGGAGAGAGTACTTGGAAGCCTTCAGGATCAAAACCAGATTAAGATTTAACACTCGGATTTAGCCTCTGGCGTTGGCATAAAACGTTTCGAAATCTTAAATAAAACACTTGCTATAATACAGACGAGAAACGAGTCAGTTTATTATCTTATAGTAACAATAAATGAAATTGATATTCCTGGCTGTGATATTAAAATTAAGGTCAATAATTAAATGGAATATGCTATTTATATGACACATAAATATAATCAACCGTTTTAAGATTTTTGACTGTCTTTCTGCGTTTTTTTTTGGCGAATAGGCTCCGAACCGTTGAACGGATTCTAATGACATTTTTAAGGACTGTAGAAGGTACACTAATTTACCGTATAGTTATATATCAATATCTCAAACGGTTTTTTGGTTATAGCCCTTAGCGTCTGCACCCAAGGGTCTTATTTATAACAACTTTTCACACTATTTACATTAAAAATTTACATGCTACATTAGACTCAGTGAACTCTCTTTGAAATGCAAATAATCTTCAATGTTTAAAATTTTCCGTATTTCTAAATTTGCGAGCACTACCTAGGTCTTAAGTATTACATCGTATTTTCATCATCATCGTCCCAACCCTTCACTACTTCAGTTGGGGTCTTCTCTGAGGATGAGAAGGATTAAGCTAGTCCACTACGCTG
Source organism: Dalla quadristriga (assembly GCA_018245335.1). Lineage (NCBI taxonomy): Eukaryota > Metazoa > Arthropoda > Insecta > Lepidoptera > Hesperiidae > Dalla > Dalla quadristriga. Next base: position 7,474 of record DWLO01001473.1, read on the forward strand.
GCCCAGTGCGGATTGGCAGACGTCACATGCATAAAGCTTACCTGTATGAAAAAAAACACAGAATTAAATGGTAAATAACCGTTTTATGTGTTTTTGTACCAGTCGAAATACTAATATTTTCTCCACTTCTGACTATTAGCCCCAAGGTTAAACAGAAAAACATTGCACGAAACAGCATTTCCCTTATCTGCGATAAAAAATCTTAACGGCTGTCGCTTACTCCTCTATGTGTGAGACAATCCAGTGAACAGAGCCAACTAAAGTAAATCCTTTATTGAGAAGCTTTTATCTGCAAACTCAACTACAATAGCGTTTTGTTTTACCTCTTTTGTTTAAAAATTGTGCAACAATGAAGTTCAATTTCACCTCATTTTAAAATTGGGTGATAATACCATATCATTTAAGTATAGAGATTAACTTCGATATCACAGACAGATACACCAATTTTATTTATTGGTAAGATACGATATATCGTATCGTAATGGTTATAACCATTCCTTTTGTTTGACAATAATAATTTCACAAGAAGTATGCCGTCATACAGGTCAAAAGTATTCCAATATGAGAATCGTTGGAACAATTTAATTAACGGTTGTTCTGTTTTTTGTAAGGAAATTTAATTGTTTGCCAGAACCAGAGGAGGTTCAAAAATTGTTTGTCATAGAGTTCGAGCCGGAACTAGTTACAGTTTTAACTTTTTTCCAACACAAATACCGACTGCAAAAAAGTGAAGTTGTGTAGCAAATTTCGTATGTTAGTCGCAATTTTACAGGCTGTTCGTATCACGTTCATATCGTGACATGTATGATTATAGTTTTCGATCACATATTTATTACATTTATTATAAGTACAGCTAAATTGTTATGTCACAAGTGCAAACACATTATACATTTTCCTAACTTAAGTTTAAAAAGTCCGTGCTTAACGTTGGATGAAGGAATAATATATTTATTTATTTAATAATATTAACTAGTCTGGCCATAAATATTGTTATTACTTTAAAAGTTCTGATTTTGATTTATTCCGAATTCAAATTTGGAACACGTTTATTATGACAGAAACTTAAATCTGTATAATCTATGTTGCACCATTTCATTTTCAAGGTTTATAACAAAATAAAAACTGGAATGGGGTATAAAAGTATATAGAAAAAAATTGCAATTCTGAGCAGAATGAAAGATATCGATATTCACACTAGCCAGTATTAAAAATCGGCAATCATAGGTAAGGTCTTAATACATTTTGAGATAAATGACTGTATTGTTACCGTAACAGATGAAGTTTAATATTTTGTTATGGTTCTAAAAGAAAATTATATTTTTGACCGTAGATTCATAATCATAATAATACTGTTCACTGTAGTATTTTTGTAAGTATGTATGTACGTTCATTTTGGCTGTGTTTGCAGACGTCTGTGAAACGACATACGACTTTTTATCCTTCAAGGAAAAAGCCCGGCTGCCAAATTAGTTTATTATGCATTTTATGAGATGATTCGTGCGTTTTATGTTCTCCGCTGTCTAATTTGTTAACGAACGAAATGACTACAACGAGGCGTGTTCAATGTTAGATGAAGATTTCGATCTGTCTGTATGTCAGTCGGTGGCATTTGTGGCAAAACGGTTGCTCCAACTTCAATGCATTTAAATGCATTTGGTTAAAGAGCTAAGTATTATTATGAGATAGTTCATAATCAAACCGCATTGGAATGAATTCACCTATTCTCGGAGATACCTTTGAGGCTTGTCGTTGGAGCTTTTATAACCACCTAGCCTTACACACTCGCTGGAGAGGATGACTCAACTACTCGTAGGCAGCTACCGGTGACGTCATACGGCCTTCGGCCGCATCAAGGCGTTCGCGGCGTGCGAGCGAACGCAGTTCACAACGGGCGTTGGTGCCGCTCAGTGACTCCTGAGGAAGACCCACGTATTGACCGAAACTAGTCGGGCTATCCCAATAAATCAACGTGAGTATAGTTGCGTACCCACTTAAAATGAATTGATCACATATAACCAACTGCTTTAGGGTGCATCGACAACTTGTGGGAATTTGCTACTTACCTACATTGTATTAAAAAAATTGGGCTTCACATATTTACATATTTACGCGTAAAATATACCACTATGCAGTTCATGTTTGTTTTTACTTAGAACATTCCATTTAATAATAATTCTTGCAAGTCTTCCAATGTCCATTTCTATTCAACCTGTCTACAGACATTCACAGTAAGCGGATCAGCAAAGCGAATTGTTCTGATTACAGTCATGAAAAGAACCCTTTTCAATAGAACATCAAAAGCTTGTATTAAAGTTGAAAGCTTAATTATTTCACGGGGGGATGAAAGCGTCACAATCGTAGTTAGAATTCTGGCAAATAGTGTGTATTAAATAGCCAAGGAACTCAGATTAAAATATTTACTAATTGGAATGTGTGGATTAAAAAGCCAAGATATTAGAATAAAAGTGTGTTTTTCATGTTATTAGAATACGAATGTAGATTAGATATAATATTATACAACCTTACTAACATTATATGTGAAAGCGTGTTTGTTGGTTTGTCCTTGTTTGGTTGTCACAGAGCGACGGATCGACGTACATTTTTGTATAGACATCGTTTTTTTGTAGCTCAACGAACAAGCAGACGGGCCGCCACCTGATGGTTAATGGTCACCTTCGCCTATTGACACTAGCGACGCCAGAGTAGTCGCCAATGCGTCGCTGGCCCTGAAGAAGAGCTCTTTTTGAGCCTTTTTTGAAGAACCCCATGTCATTGTCCACTGAGAAAACCCCAGGCGGAATCTTATACCTGCGTATCCCACAACTTATGCCTGCGCGGCAAAAAAGATTGCGCGAACCGTTTCGTGCAGGACCGCCACGATTCCAGTTGGTGCGGATGAAACCTCAATCGGTGAGTGGTGCGGTGGAGGAGTGGTGGTGAATATCTTCAAATTCATGGGAGCATATTTTATATACTATTGTAGAACACGCAGAGGGATCCTATGTCCCTCCGTAAACTGAGTTAATGGGCTGATGAGTGACATAACCTACATTTATCCCGGAAAATGTACATTCCCCGTGGGATAGATAAGCAAAGCCTCGTAATGTTACAAAGCATAAATACTTGAGCATAGATACTAGTAATTTTATAACAGTAGGTACAGACCATTTATTTCGGGTATACTTATAATGTCGCATTTTTCACAAACTAATAATTCAACCTATATCATAATACAGGAAAGAAGAATTTTCACAGCACGAGGCTATTCAAAAGCGTGCGTCTAAAGAGAAAAATATCAGTAGCAGCTCTATTTGAAAAGAGGCATTTGCATAATACTGTTCAGAATACACATATTCTTTATTCATAAATTGTTTGATTCAGACAGGCGTGTTCCAGATAACAAGCTTTAAAACCGTACGAAGACAAGTAATGTCTGGCTTACACATGCAATATAGGCATATTAAGCAGCTTTGATTTAGCTAGAAAGAGTCGGAAATTCATCAGATCGTTAGTGTCAAATGTTACGGCATGGTCATTTAGTAACTACATCAAAAAGAATAAACTAGAACAGAACAAAAACTGAGGAACATAAATTGCTGATTAGATAGATTATCTACAGTGAGCCTGCATTCAACTGTAGAATAGTCATACGTTTTGAGATCCAGCGCGATAGGCAGGTAATATCTGCCTTATGAATTAATCTAAGACTGAAGTTAATATTGCGTGTGACTCAATATTGTCGCTTACACCTACATCAGTACAACCTATCGAGCGGCCGAGATCCTCACCCCGGGATATACTGCGTGTATTCATCAAAGGGCGCGAGCGTAATTGAGTGACTAAAGTGTTGGTGCCCGCCTCATAAATACTTCGCGTCTACATTTGTCGCACATACATTCGCGGACGTTAATTACGACCGGTACAGTTTTATGACGGAACGCTTTTACGCTAAATTGAAAACAACTCATGGTTTATTCACAACACGGAGTCTATCAGCTCCCAATCGGGGAAGGTCCGTGTGATATCTCCCGCCGGCACCCGCATGAACACAAACGGATTTGAGCTTCATTGCGCGACAGGTCAAGTTATAATGGCCGACCTTCTATCAGTTGAACTGTATTCTGGACTGCTACTTTGGGATGCCGTATAATTCTCGGAGTGCTTCGATGGTTCATTCCGAGTAGATAATACTTACCTTAACTAGATAGATTATTTTATAATTAAAAGTTTCACATAATAAACGCTTTTTAATCCATTAATTCCGCCACTATCTATTAATTAACTAACCCTATTCCTGTCACCTGTTTCGTAACGTTTGTTTTTTTCCGTGGATGGGGTGTTAGCACAACCCCCGAAATGCTGGAGGACAACACCATCGGTCAGCGAGCCCATCGGGCTTAGCCTGGCCGAAGGCCTGTTGGACGTCCCAAGTACCGCTTGAAAGATGAACACCGTGAACTAAGCTTAAGTAATTTCTTAAATACGACGAAGACTGAATGAAGAAGGCGCGAGCATCAGATAATTTATAATATAATTATTAGTAAGGATGCCTTAATCAGTTACTGTTGAATGTTGCCTTCATTGGCCACCGAGTCTTCTCATGTCTGGTCCCACTAGATCCGAAAGGCCAGTCACGCAGTAAACAGGACGAAACTTCGGTAACAGCTAGGTAATAAATGATAGTAGCCGCAAAGTGGACTCCCAGTTCTGTAAAATAATTAAACCCGCCCATATCGAGCACTCACGTGGCCAACTAAACTGAATCACAGCATTCGCGGTGAAACAGGATTAAGTGGTCTATTGTTACAAAACGATAAATTTTCTGTTCCGGTCAAATGAGCTCAGAATCGGCGTGTTTTATACAGAGATACCATGCGCTTCGCGTGGTTAAGAGGATACCTCGATCCTCACTTATAAACGAAGTGAACGGATCAAGGACCCATCACGGAGGATTATGGAGTTCTAGAATGACAGTGATGCAATTAAAGAGAGATTTATTTTTAAGCAAAGACAATTTTACAAGTGATATTGTCGTAAACAGCGGCAATAGTCTGAACTGTGTCGCCACTATTTACGCCCACCTCGGATTGTATGCACACATGTGAATGGTGAGACAGATATTGACAGCGCGCGTTGAAAAATAATCAACATAAGCGCTAAACATTTTTTTTTTAATTTTATTTACTTTACTATTTGACGGATTAAGATAATTATTTCTTATATTTAATTAGAAACTTACATAAAAATATTTATTTTTGGAGAAAATATCACGTACTTAATTGTTTTCTTTTTTGGGATACTTAGATCATATAAACAAGAAACATGAATTATATTCAAAAAGTAGGTTCATAATCCAATAAATGAAGAAAACGGGGGGAATTGAAAACACTAACAATCGAGGTATCACCTTAAGTAGTGCTCGTTTCGCATTGTTCTTGGCTTCAGTTTTTCAGGGTTCACTACCCCGAGAATAGTCTATTGTCGTTGCTACGTTAACCGTCCATCTGTCTATTAGAAGCAGCTTGCAATTAAAATAAATGAGATTAAGTTATGGTAAGGTTCTGAGATCATCCGCGATAGGCAGGTTACGTATCTTCCTTTCTTGCTTTTATCTAAGGGTAAAGGAGAAATTTCTTAGTCCAATGACTAACAGCGGGCATTTCCCAAAATAAAGCTGCAGTTTTTTAAATCCAAAAGGCAATATTCGACTGCTATTTTTCCCTACACTGCCAATTAGTGTGATTGCGAATCCATTAGCAGCAACAATCAAATTAAGTTTATTCAATTCGTTATACTTGCTGAATATTTTATTGAGGGAATACAAAAAATTTAGTTTTAGCCGATCGATGCGTTGCCTGTCCGTTCATGTGTCAATTAGTATCTATCTGCGGCGTAGTGTTTTATTATGTGATGTGTATACAGTGGCATGCACAGGATAAAAATACAGGCCAGGCACTGAGTACCTATGAAATGTAAAATACTGGAAATAATAATAATATTACCAGAAATTCTTCGAAACGCGTTAACCGTCTTGATACCCTGTTGAAAAATAATAAAGAATAAAGTTATAGTTCTATTTGTTGGTAAATTTTGTGTGGAGGCAGTGCTTATTTGCATGAATGGATTGCACGCCCCTGTGTGTATAGCAAACGGGCATGCACTCTCACCGTCCACATAGACCATCACACATGCCCATGGACATGTATGACAAACCTCGAACAGGATTGTAGCAAGGGACTGTTAGTTAGTACGTACTGTTAGTCCAGCTAGTACGTATTAGTCGGTATTAGCAATAGTTCAGTCAGTAATCGTTAGTTAGTATTAGTCACATTCGAATCTGGTCACATATGCATTGCTATCCCTGAGTACTGAGGTGGTCCCTTGTATAAGCGTAAACGGCAACCAACACTTTTCTGACAAGAACACATTTTTTATGGATATCATAAAAATAGCAAACGGGCATGCAGTCCCACCAACCACCGCCCATGACACCCTGCTTTGTTTGTAAAACAATTATTCCACGGCAGAAACGGGTATAGTAATGGTACCTCCCCCCGGGGGACCGTGTACAGGCTCTACCACTTGACCGTTTATAAAGCTTCAGCCCGTGTAGCCCGTGATGTGTCAATTAGTATCTGCGACATAGCGCATCCAAAAACGCAATACCAATTATAAAGCGGCCCTGTTATTTTTACACACCTAATTGGATCAACGATTGATTGGTGCTTTCAGTTAGAAATCACGATTTTACTGACGTTGAGCGATTATTATGAACTTTTCTGACACAGTCAATGTTTTAAATTTATATCAATGGACACCGGTGAAATTGATCGCCAATTTTTTTATGTTTGGTTTGGCAAACTGCCATGCAACCTACTTCTGGTGAGTGCCAAAATATTAATATTTCTTTCTTTCGGTGACTTGTTGTAATAAGGTGTTAACAGGGAATTAGTAAGTGATTTTCAAATCACTGACAAATTGTATGTTATCTATCAATGTTTGTGTTGTGTCGTTTCTCAAGTGTATGTAATTACGTCATGATACAAATACTAAGTTTTGATTTGATTTGATTTTAATCCAACTTCGACAGAGTCCTCAGTCGTAATTCGAATTCAGTTACAAATGATGATCGATGCCTCCGGCTATGGGTAGGATTTTTAAGTGACTAAGATAGCAAACGAGCATGCAGCTCCACCCATCCGCTGAAGGCCATGACATCTGACAAACCACGAATAAGACCGCAAAAGGAACCGGGGATTTTACTCCAGTTAGTATGAGGTGTTAATAGGAATGTTAGTTGGTCAGTATTCGTTAGTAAAGACTATGGGAGAAAGGACTGTTAGTGACTGTAAGTCCTGTTAGACGGTGTTAGTGGTTAGTAGTGGTTAGCAATGGT
>DWLO01001474.1:0-14864 GCA_018245335.1 Dalla quadristriga
GTTTCTGAGAACTACGAGTTTGTGGGGCTTGCGGTTGAAACATTGGGTCCGCTGACATGAAAAGTCTCATGTAAGACATGTCGACCAGACTTATTCTTGCGTCGGTGTCCGGAGGGCTGGTAGCTTTTTTGCCCAAAAAAACAGTAGTGCCATACAAAGAGGCAACGTTGCCAGCGTTCTGGGCACTATGCCACATGGAGGAGTTTTGGATGGCATATTTCGTACCTATTTAATATTTTAACAATCAGTTTTATTTTCTTTTATATACTTTTAGTGTAAAATTTATTACTTAATGTACCTTCGTTAAAGAAAATAGATTGAATGTCTGAAAATAGATTGAACGACAAATATTCAAAAAATAAATATTGGAACCAAATTTAAACTATACGCATAGGTATACTAGGGTATACTTGAATATATTCGTGAATAGGTTCAAAAGGATATATGCGTGTCTATTGTAAACGCTATGACATGCCATAATTACATGGGATGCGAATGATAATATGGAACAGAAATACAGACAGAGATACCTATCTGTTGCACGTGCGTTTGAAGAACGTAAATTACGATAATTGCCTGAATTTGACTGCCTGAATTATCAAGCTCTTGTAACATATCTACTTCTTTTCTCTGTTAATATCGTTGGTGGAACCCGGGACCCACAGCTTGTCAGCCAGGGTCACTAACCAATTCGAAACGGATAGTAAACATCTGTTGCTATAAAAAGTTAGAAAGGAAACCGCAAATAACTCGAACTGTAGGCTGATACGAATTTCAGATCAGTCCTTCAGCCGATAACATTGAAAATATGTAAAGCTATATCGAATTTTTTGGGTCAGTGGCTAAAAGACGCTGCGAATTTTCTTTTCATATTTACTTACCCACTTTTCATATTTACATACTCACGTCCAAATATGATCGTAAACTACATGACTTATACGCACGTTAGTAGGTAGGTACCTACGTAGTTTCAAGGCAAGAAACATCACCTTATCCATTATATGTTTATGTTTCCAATTTATTTTCTTCTCTATTTCTATGATCTGACTTGTATCTTGTGGTAAAACCTGGTTTGCCTGTGGTGGTACCACCACCACACACATTTCTGACTTGACGTGTAGTTTTTCAACAATTGTGTTTCGGTCGGTAAGGTGTGGATGTCGGCTACACTTATATAATAGGCATCCACCTTAGTCCTCGAAGCTGCCTTAGAATTATTTCCCATTCCTTGTCAGATCCCTCAATGCTCCTTCAATTAACAGCTTTGCTAGACAAGTTACCATTGGCCCTCTAGTTCTTCCTTTTCTTTAACACACAAATAACACAATAACACACAAAATTACCGTGGCCTTCATTCCTATAAATTGATGAAATGTGAATAATAAATCCTATCAAGAATGGAAAAATGTGCGTCATGTCATAATAATTATATCAATTCAACATCCAATGGTCCTAACGCTGTTATTTTTGATTTCATACTTTATTGGATTCAGTGGTAATTGGGACATTCAACGTGACGTGACAACATTTGCGAAATAATTGCATTGTGAATTTGCCATCGCATTGCGATATTCGCAAGCCAATGTTACAGGAATATGCTGGGGTTATCACTTGATTCGTAATTTTTTTTTTGGTGGGGAATAATAGATTTCAGTTCACCTGGTAAGCGATAGGCTCCAATATATAAGCGACTTAGAGTGCTCCCGTCCTCACAACTGTGGTCATAAACATAAATAAATAAACATAACACTCACAGACCCGCTATTTTTATTTTCGTGTACTTACACGAAACTTAGGTACCTACCTAGTTTTTGGTAGAGAAAAAGGGCGAAAACAATTATAGCCATTTTTCTTGGTCAAAAATGAGGTATATTATGACAATTTAAATATGTTTTCACATCACCGGCCCTCTACTGAACTGGGATCTCCGCTCAAGATGACAAGAATTAAGCCATAGTCAACCACGTGGGCCAAGTGCGGATTGGCAGACTTTGAGAACATTATGGAGAACTCTCAGGTATGCCGGTTTCCTCACGATGTTTATCCTTCACCGTAAGCAGATGATATTTAATCACTTGAAACGCACTAAACTAAGAAAAGTCATAGATAGGTGTGTGCCTGGGCTTTGAACCCCGGACCCCCGAGTAGGAGGCCGGAGTCTTAGCCACTAGGCTATCATCGCTTATATCTGATCCCTAAGGTTAACCGCTGAGATGAACCGCTAGGCTTCAATCTAGGATGCTGAATACTATACTGCTTTGAATTAATGAAACGCTTTCACAGAGGTTAAGTTAGGTTCACCAGGTGGTAGAACCTATGTCGGAAAGGTGTGGATGCCGGTTACACTTATACCAGAAGCGACCACCTCAGTTCCTAGGGGTAGGTAGAAACGTATCTGTTAGATATCTGTAACGTATCTCTTTAACGTATTGTCCTATTTGAAGCTGGTCACAGATACCTTACTAAATTACTAATATCGTTGGTTACGTTATTCGTATAAGTATAAGTCTAAGTATAAGTATAAGTCTATAAAGACTTATAGTGTTATTTCTTGTTCTTCTTGTTCTTTCTTGGAATATTTTTGCGAGAAACCCGGTATAATATTAAAAAATTACTATATTAATATGAAACGCGAAACATTGTAAGGATGATGGATGGATGCATGCTTGTTAATGTTATTAAATCGCGCAGAAATAACGGTTTAACGCTTTAACGGTGTCTGAAACCATCGTGAGGAAATCTTCATGCCTAAAAGTTCTTCGTAATGTTCTCAAAGCATTGAGAAGTCCACTAACCCGCAATTGGCCAGCGTGGTGGACTAAGGCCCTTTCCATTCTGAGAGGATACCCGTGCTCAGTAGCGAGCCAGTGATGGGTTGTGATGGTGATACTTAGGCGTAAGAAAATCCTATTTATTTTTATTAGAGAAAGTGCGTAAAAAGTGAGATCATTTTTATTTGAAGTAAGAGCCTGGATAAACAAAGACAAATAGTGTGTGCTCAGAGAAAAAACACATCATGTGCGCGAGGAAAAGTAATTTGACGTATTAAAATAGACGCCAGTGACTGTATTGTACCACATAACTAATTGAGGCTGTAATAGAAAGCAAATATGAGTCAGCTGACGAGAGTCTATTAGCAGCTGGCAAATACCGCTCTTTATGTTTGTTTCATCAGCCTCAGAGTAACCCTTCTAAAAACAAATGTAAATTTTTAACAATAATAAACGCTTACACATACTCACCCCAGCACTCGGATTATTTGTGTTGCGCATGGCGGACACACAGAAAACAACACAATTGAACGCCCAAGCCTGAGTACAAACATTTATTTGTCAAATCTATTATCTGCTCAGGCAGGGCATCGAACTTGGGACCCACAGCTCGTTAGTCAGTTAGAGTTACAATCAGTCAGTCTAGTTACTGACCAACGTGCCACGAAGTTGACCTAACTAATGTTCTGTTAACCTACCCTTAATCAATTTATATTAAAAAAAAGATGAACTCATTCATTATCGCACAGGTGAAAATCACTTATACCCAAGACAAAAAAAAACAAATTCGTAAATACCTACCCTTAGATTGATTCAAAAAAGGTTAGTACCTGGGTTACCTAAGTTTTTTGTGGCTTTATATTGGAACTGAATGAACTTTAATCTTTATCCTTAATGTTTGATAATCATTATTGACTTTTGATGTATTATTTTCAATTGATTTTCTTTGTAGAAGAATTCTACTAAGTTCTTAGCAGCTACATACAAGTAGTTGCACTGGTCATTGCAGTCCATGGATTGACCCACGCATACTGTTATGCAAAGCATACTGTTTGCATAACCTATAAATATATTTTCGGAAGCGATGATTTGGACTGCAATAAGATTGAAAAAGTTGTACCTAAACATCTTTTGCAAAATAATATAGGTACTTGATTTTATCATAACGTTTGTGATAGGTACTTCCTAAAAATTAAATGCAACGAAAAATCATAGCTAAGAGAGGCGAGGGCGAGGTGAAGGAGTAATTTATAGCGGCCCTTACTCTCAGCCCGATCAACTATCTTATAAATGTTGCGGGGGTTTGAACCCATTAGCCGAGTTTTAATTGCAAGTCTCATGGGATTAGAAACACTTTTCATTTCATACATTGCAAGAACTAAGGTTGTTTGAAGTAGGTCTTCATAGCTGAGAAGTCCTCAGAGCTCCGCCACGGTAATCTACAGAAGCATGGCAGAAGAATGGAGGGTTTAGTAGCCAAACTTAGTGTTTTGAAGCCGCCCCAAACGCCTTCAGATAGGTTTAACGTGTGGAGGCCGCATCGCCAGTCTTGGATTTGGTTTTTACGTCCTAAACAACACGTACTAAACAATCCAAAATATTCGTATGAGTATTTGCACTAAAATGTGTACCTGCTTACATGTTTTGATTAAGTATGGTCGCTTATATTTTTCTGTACACGCTCATAACACATAAAAAGACTTCCACTTACAGTTGGCAAGAACATCTGCTTTGCATTCGAGGCTAAGTTTGGTTCGTATTCACGTCAAGGAAGCTTTGAATTTGTATGCGTATTAACGTTGTGTTGCATTTGAATTTCAGCGTTTCTCTCTTACATATCGGTATGAAATGTGAGAGTTTATGAATAATTCCACATGGTAGAAAAATATCACGCGATAATTTTCTACATAATCTTGCAATTTTATAATTTTGTAGGTACATAATTTGCTGCCCAAAAGGTGTGTTAACGAAAAATATTTAAATGTATAGTGTAAACACATTATAGTGTCTGTTTGTTTGTAGGCTCCTTCTTTATCGAAATGTATATCTTTATCAATCTTAATAACACCTGTGTTATTTAGATTATTGACCAATTGCATGTTATCTTTCAATGTACTTCTTTTTTCTTTCTAATGTGACGTTTCTCAAGTGTGTGTTACTCCATGAAGAAAAAAAAGATTTGTTTTGATTGGAATAGATAACACCTGATAACCTGAGCAACGTGGGTTAAAGCTGCTAAGTAATGAAAGTACGTATAGGATAATCGCATCGTAACGGAGTTTCACACGCCACTCGTATAAGAAATCGCCGATTAGTCTGCTAAACAAAGTCAACTGTATAAAAGTTTCTTCATAAAAGTAAGCACCGGCGGGCATAAAGCACCCATGTCTCATCTATTGCAGAGCCAATCTCACTGAAAATTTTAGTCTGGTTCTACAGAACGCACGGAGTGATCAGCAAGCGCTTAACCCCGCAGTAAAATAGTAATTCTTGTACTAGTCGTTCATGAAATAAAATGAAATTCTGCAAAGGTCATTTACATTTGCAGAATCCATTATTCAAAATGTAATGCATCATTATGAGATTTTTTATTACGTTTATTTTAAATAGCTAAGTACCGAATTTTGGTGGGACAAGGCAAAATAACAATAAAAATTACATTATAAAATGAACATTTATGAATTTTGTTACATCTATCAACCTTCAAGGTTCAGAGTTCAGGGTCCACTGCTGGACATAGGTTCCTTAGCCCTTTGAATCATGAATGTGTATGCTACTTACTTTAAATTCAGTGATTTCTCACTGGAATCCTCCAGTTATAATTTATTATTTCATACTGTCTTGAGCTGGAACAAAAACTGAACAACTTATCTAAAACTAATGAGAGTCCAATCTAGTACAATTTGTAAGAAGACTTTTATAACAAGAGAAACTTTTAATTACGCTACGACATAAAAGAACTCTTAACAACAACACGTAGTGTCCAAAAGCGTAGGACTAACAATGTGTAGAAATTATTAAGTAAAATTGTTTTAACTTACTAATAAGTAGTAAAATTATAAATAAATTGTAAGCTAGTTAAAATAAACTTTAGTACTTTTTAGTAGTAGTATGTACTTTTATTAATTGTACTCAAACGCCGAATAGATACGAGTATTTATGTAAAATTTTCTGACAGGTATGTCAGAAAGAACTAACGATGTTTTTGTCCACCGAAATCACTGCAGAAAGAGATCAATCCAAAAAGTAGAACGCGTCAATAATCACAACAAAAAATGTAAACCCCTAAAGGACGATTCGTTCCTTGTTTTAAAAGTCATATATCCCCAGCATTTGTTTTATATACATTTATATTCTGCGATTATATCCTGAGTGGAATGTGTACGCGACACTTCTATTACTTGTCTGTTCTATGGCCGAAAGCTACTCTTGAGAAAAGTCGCCGTCAAGGACTATCTGTTGCTTGTTCGACTAAGTGAAAATGAGAGAGAATAGTGGACTCTAAGGGACAAAAGTGTGAGCGTGTTAAGTTATGAGTGTTGTTCAACCATACTGTCTTAGAAATTCATAAAACTCTAATTGAATTTTATGAACGTGCAACCTAATAAAGGAACATTAATAAATGTTGTTCATAAAAGTGTCTGTAGCCGATTTAATACTTGTTTATTACCGAAAGTGTCTACATCGTGACACTAGCTAACGAAAATGTTCACAGTCATAAAACGTTCCCATTATTATTTGTATCTATCTATGTCTTTAAAGATTGATTGATTAAGTAGTAATATTCATTATTCTTTACCTTGATCTCAATATCATGTTTCGTTTTGGCTATTAAGGCTTGTTTAAATTGCACTTATAAGTAAAGTTAGGTTAAATAACTTACAAAACAATTTCAAGCTGCAAGTCTACTGGGTACCAAGGTAATAAATAATTTATTATTAAATAATGGCATTGACATTTAAGTACTCATTAAGCGTAATTAAATGATACATCGCGTCCCGTATAGGTTCAATATACTCGTACATTGGTAGCGCAATAAGAGAGCATAGGTACGGGATCTACATTAACTATGCATGATTTTTTGCTTTATCTTTGTCTAGTGTGCACGTGTATTTAATGGTTAGCACAGATGAATACGACACCATACATATACTCATAATAAGCGTAAGTTACTATAGTCCATGTATTTTCAGGTAACAAGTAATTGTTTTAGTTTACCACTTTTTCAAAATATGTAACTATACCCATACGACGCGCCCGCTGCGCTAGTTCTAAGGGAGCACTCGAGCGGCACTCGCTGGAGATAGGACGTAAGCCCAGTAGTTTTCCATACAAACGTAATCAACAAATAACTAATATGTCTATGGTTCTACGTCCAAAACTAAGCATGATATCTGGCGAATCATTATCTGACTATATTCTTATACTGAACAAAAGACATTGGCTTAGAAGTTACGAGCGTCCAACGATCCATTTATCAACACGAATTTTATCGCAACTTTGGGCGTAAATAAATAAGATAAGAAGTGTGAAAACTCCAATGAAATTTACTTATGTATATAGTAATTTTATCAAAAGTTCAAATTACTTACATAACTTAGAAAAGTCACAGGTTTAGGATTTGAACCCCGGACCCTCGGAGTAGGAGGCCGAAGTCAACCACTATCATCGCTTTATCAAACATAACACGTACTATATCAAACCAATCGTAGGTATGCTGGTAGGCTGGGGTAGCTTTCAGCTAACTGACATGTTCTCTTTGTGAAATACTTGGCACTTAATATACGCCCTCGTTACTTGCCCTTTATTAACACCACGTCGCGTCGATACTAAAATTGAACCTAATTTCCACATGACGTCAGTTTTCCCGAAATCTCACTTTACCGAAATCAAATATAGATGAATATAGAACTGTCTATCTTAATTTACTTCAGGTTTATTCGGAGCCCAATATCAAAGGCTGTTCTAGCGCCTACACCGATAGTACCCTTACATAAACTGGTTTAGTTTAGACGAGATTGTTATTCTTCTTTTCCTTTCTTTTTACCTTCTTACCCTTCTTATCGTTTTAAATCATTTTATCTAAAAAGAAACTTAGATAGATACATACAAGATTTTATCTACAGAAGAAAGAAGTTGAGAAATTTCCAAAAAAGATAATATTTCATTTAAGAAAACAGAATGAAATAACATGAAATTAAGTTTATTCACCTTAAAATTGTACAACACCACGTGCATAAAACCCATAGTAACAATATGTAGGTTACAGATATGTTTCTTGAATTGAACTCTGATACCCATGAAAAGATTTAACTTGTGAGTACCTATCAGCGGTCTCACAAATGTGAGAGCACCAAAGATTTAGTTACATACATTGTCTCAGGACGGTCACGGATATACATCGGAGTTCACAATTAAGGGTATGATACCGTAATTAATTAATTAGTTAAGTGCATGCCTGCGTGAGTGTGTGCGTGCGTACGTGTGTGCGCGTGTGTGTGTCTTTATGTGCGTGTTTGTGTCTGCACCTGGTACTTATGCAAGAACATAAAAAATAAACCGGTTTTATCCAGCCTACCTTCAAAACGACTGTAAGCAATGATATTTCTTTTCTCTTATAAATATCATTGACTGTAAGTACGTAAGTCGGTCCGGTTAGCGTTAGTTTGTTATCAAATTGCATCCAGTTACTATAATTTTTTTAATCCAACATTCTTGTACTATTTACTTCTCTTGTTCGAAGTTGGTCATAAAGTTGGTACTTTTGAGTTTGTCTCTAAGCCAAAATATCGTCGCTATTTTGTCTGTTCATACCGTAAAATTATCTATATTTTAAGATCTACGGTGACCCACAATTTCCTTGCTCATAAGTGCTCCTTCCACTGGCGTCTTCAACTTGTTGTACAGTAAAATATGACCTCTAGCATTTTTTACTATACAAACGATTTATTAGATAAAACACTTCAGCAAGCAGACACAACTTTTTTTCACAACCTCATTGACTTTTTGTAAATCTCATTCATGAAATACCCATTTGCGTAGGTTGTCAAGTAATCGCTAGGCCCATATCTGGTTTAAAATTGAAAACACGTCCGAACTCACGTTGACATCGCCTTCGCTGACATTCAAAGGGTTTATTACCTGCCTACACAGAGTACTTGGATAACTCAAAATGCTGACGCTGAAGGGATGTTTTATCGTTTCGTTGGCTTACCTGCAAAAATAAGGATGGGATGTTCAATCAAACAAAAATGTACATTTAAATATTTCCGTCGCTGTTGACCACGAATCGATAATTGTATAAAAATACTTCACTACCGCGCGGCGAGTGTGATCGACTAAATTATCCAGCCCCAGCCGCTTTTGGAAGTTGGAATAATTAAATATACCGAATATTCAAATGATACAAATGGGATTTAATTACCTCATACGAGGCTCTCGCTATTTAGACTATTTATTTGTTTTCAAATGAAATTCTAAGCAGATGGCAGTAGAGTGATATTGGCGCACGATAAGCTGTATCGTGTTTGTTCATTATCATACTAAAGTCATACTGTAAAAAGATTTTAATAATTTAAATACCTTATGTAAAAGAGTCCCTAGTGTTTTATTCTCCAGCAATTTTCACCCTACCTACCCTATATCATATAGGTTAAGTATGTATTATTTTGTAAAGCCTATGAATTGTTTATCGTAATATAATAATAAGATAACAGTATTTTTAGATCAGTATTTCTAGGTCAGTATTTTTAGGTCAGTGTTTTTAGATCAATGACGAATTGCATGTTATCTATCGATGTCTTTTTTTCCCTTTGTGTTGTGCCACTTCTCAAGTATATGTAATTACCTTTTTTTTCTTTTTTTGGTTACGGGGGGGAAATCTTTAAAAGATACCCGACCTCTAGGGGAATGATGAAATAAATAGTGTTGATATTTGCATGGGTGACAAGACAACTATAGTGGCAAAATTCAACGTGCCCTCCGTAGCACGAAAGCGCTTCCCTGATTAGGAAGAGACGCTTTTATGTTTGAACCCATACTAATATCGTAAAAAAAAAAAAAAATTACCTACCAGATATCTAACACAGTCTCACCTCTTACTATTAGTGGCCATTATAAAATAAGATGTGCCCGCGATTTCAAGGTTCGTCTCTCTATCTATCTATCTTATATATATATATATTAAAAAATAAACATTTTGTGGAAACGCTTTTCAATTGTTAGCGAATTCATGAATAATAAATTCGGTTTCCTTTTTTTGGTAGAAGAATCCTTATGAGTATACTCGTAATCCTTTGATTAGGATAAAGTATAATTTCCTTCCAAGAATGTCCTAGATCACTAGTGGCAAAATTTGACGGACATGACCACTGTTGACAGTTTGTGACGATGGATGGATTGATGAATTGTTTGTTTGTTACTCAATCACGCAAAACATACTGAACTGTAATTTGATGTGAAGATATCTTAAACCCAGGAAAATTAAACAGGCTAATTTGTACCTATTTTATCCAGGATATCCTATCCTATACAGGATGATAGTTTGTATGGAAATACTAGTTTCACGCGGGGGAGCCGCGGGAAAAGCCTGATTATCTTTTTCGCACGTTTCTCACCTTATTTAACTCGCATCTACACAATGGTTCCTTACGGGCGCTTACTGACCCAATTTTCTGTAAAGAGTGCAAAATAAAACTCGATTATCTCGATATCTCTTCGCTGGTTATTTAGGCTTATTTTCTGGGAACATAATGAACATCTTGAACAATTATATGTGTACCTTTAGGTTTATTAGATATTAGATGTAGACTTCCACGCTTAGTACTAACCTTGAATATTATATTTTACGATATAGTTACAGAGTTAAATGTAAATGTAAGTAATCTAAAGTATGTAAGCTTTAAGTAATTGAAAGTATTATCCAGCGATTTCTTCCTGACAACCATAGGGTGAGGAGTAAACATATACAGCTATGAAATAAGGTAGGGTGCACAAGAAAAGATCATAAGGAACATTTATATGAAATCATAAATTAACAATACATGATGACGAAACAACAGGAGAGGAAGGAAATGGAAAGAAAGCAGAAACAGAATATAACAAATTAAGTTAAGGTTGAAAGGTAGATATTTGACTTTATATTTAAATAAGTTTCAAAATGTTGCTATACGGATGGATGGTTTACGGAACCCAAAAACCTAGTGGTGAAACTAAAGCGTAAGAGGAAGTTAAAACTACGATAAATCCGATTAGTAAGCCTGCAGTCTTTATACGGCGAATATCACAAATCAAGTTACTTTAATCCGTGTCCCTGGAGGGCGATAAATTCTAATAGAGGCTGGACATACTTCGCCCACATTCCGTGACTAGAAAGTATAAAGTAACTGCAGGATCTTTAAATGAGGGAATCGTTGTGGTCTAAGTGCGGTTAAATTCTATTTAATGTCTGCGGTACGGTATTGTATGTCTACTGTATGTACTCGTACTACGAGACTTTCTCTGCGTATTTTTTTTTTTGTTTGTTAAAAGTAGCCTATGTTACTCTCCGGCCTATAAATTGACTGAAAGAAGGACAAACTATAAAACACACTTTTGCATTTTTGTAATGAAGGCTAATAAAGGATTTAAAATAAACGATTCTAAAGTGTGCTTATTATTCCTACACGTATTGTTAGCTAATGTTAGCAGCCGCCGTAAGTAAATTTTGGTTACGCTAAATTGAACTCCATTATATGTGAAGAAGTAATATAGTTGTTTTTAGCATATAGCAATTAATCATTGTGTAAAAGTACACAAGATGGTAACATCAGTGTGTAGGTATAGAACAAAAACTAGTAAAAATGTCCACTTAGGCCTTTCTATTAGGAAAATCGAAAACTAAGCGACTCTAAAGAAATCAATCCCCATATCGCTATCGACATTATTTTACGGAAAAGCAAGCCTGTATTGAAATGTGTATTAAAAATTCCTGAGACATTTTCCTAACCTCCGAACCCTGTATTTCGTTATCTGTATTTCGCGCTGAAACTTTCTAAATTTTTTTATAAAATCCGTTAGAATGAAACAATGACGTTTCTAATTAATTATATAAATAGGTACGTTTATGATAATTTAAATTAAAGTTGTTTGAAACTTAGCTTCTTCAACACGTCATACGGCCACAAACTCTAAAAGCTAGCTAAAATGTATGTTCAAGTAAAAAGTTACTTCGTTACTACCAACAACGCTGAGAAATGGCCAATAATCACAAGAAAACACTGTTTCGTAATTAAGTAAGTGCTTTGGACGCGGGAAGTTTCATGGGAAATGTAGGTCACATTTCGCTGGCAAAACCAAAGTTCAGAAAATTATCTAGTCATCTCAAATTATAATTTGTTGAAGTAGCTACTTACTTTTTAACGAAATATAAAAACCCTGTTGTGGTTGGCTATTCAATGTGCACGATAGAATAATTGTAATTAATATGGGTGCGCATTTACGTGTATTTGCATCTCAACCACTTTTCTCTTACTCAATGATGAGCATACCGTATTTTCCTATTTGCTTTTATCAAAGATGGCGTCTCATACATGATGGAAAGATTACCAGAATAATGGATTTCTTAATGAAATACTAATCAAAGCGTTGGCATTTATGAACTTATTTTGCGTAGTAAATACTTATCTAAGTTATTTGTTCTTTATAAAAGAAATTTCCTCTATGTCCAGTCGTTTAAAAATATTTGTTTAAGAAAATATGTTTTATGTATATATGGTTGGTTGGTAGATAGCAAGTTCGTGTTGCAATTTTGTGTGCCTTCCGATCTTTGCTATCTTCTTTCAGAGCATATTTAACCTCTGGGTTAAGCAGTAGATACGAAGCAGAGAAAATCTTGGTACCTTCCCGACTTAACTTTGTGATCTCACGAAGAGTTTGTGATTTAATACCGATACCGAGTAGCTTCGCTAAGTTTTTAATGTGAATTTTTACCACATTAAATATCCACAAACAAAAGAATATACTTAATGATAAGCTATGATCAGCTGCCTGCTCTATGTACATTTTCAGATAACTGAATATCTTACCTGTATTTGTATGTTTGATGTCTGTTAACTCTTTGAACTTAGAACTTAGAACTCTGTTAACCATCGATATACCCATTCTTTCAACAAACGAGTATTTCTTCAATGTGAATTTTATGAAAATAACTTGGACTCAAACATCTAAATTTTACAACTTGCCCCAAACTAATTTTAACTCTCCCAACAAATTTAGCCAACAGCGATTCTAAATAACCCTTTAAGTGACAATTTGGTTCGTGAAAACTTCATCTTTGTTAATAAAATATAATTTATTATTATCCTAGATATTATCGTCATAAGTACACAATTTAAACGCTTATAATTAACACTTTTACTGCTTGTTAAACTAATGGCCTACACTTAATTTAGGAGGTCGTTAAATGGATCCCGTAAGCCGTCCTACGTAATGATATTACGATAATCGTATTACGTAATGATATTTCAAAAATAACCGCTCGTGCTCTATCTGCCAAAGAACACGGTCAAAGAACTCTTGCACAAAGTAGCTTTGACGAGTACTTAGATGGTAATTGGATCGTGGCAACACGACGTCGCTTCTTTTACACACGGCCGCCACGAGATATCCCCGAGTGACTGGTCGTCTAGCCCAGATCCATCACTACATCAAAAGCCTAAGCCGAAGTCACAAAAAGATTTTCCGCTGCATTTTTATCTGACTGTCTCCGGCTCCGAAATAGCTGAACGGATTTTGATAAAATTATCAGGAATTGTAGAGGGTACACGAATTTACCGCGTAGGCTTTGGTTTATCTATTATTATTATTACTGTTGTTGTATATCTATCTTTATCTACTTATCTCAATAATTCAAACGGTTTCTTAGTTATAAATAGATGCTTACACTCTCATGCCCAGCTCTAGGATTCCCGGGTTGGCATGGACCATGCGCTAGGCCATGGAGTCGTCTAAGTTACCGGTGTTTCCCGGGATTTGTAGGCGTCCGGGCGATCGTGGGATCCCTTGCGGACCGCTAATGGGTTACAATTACAACCCATTAGCGGTCGACTGAAGGGCACGGGCACAGCGTTAATGTTTGCTGTGGCACGGGTGAGGGACCCCTCAAATAAATTATGATTAATAAAAGGCATACCTGAGGAGGCACCTCCTAAGTATCAATGATGAATTAAATTTAACCACAAATTGATATACTTCGATTAATTCAAAAGACAAAGGTGCGTTTACCTATCGCGCGTGAGCTTAAAAACTATGACCAAGGTTTCGTTTAGTAGCTCACAAAGCATGGTCTTGTTTGCACGCGATACGACAACATAGCGGAATTCATAATGAGTACGTCTCACTATCACTGTTTTTGGTTACTACATTTGTACGATTTCAGTCATTGTGTTGGTGCTTGTTTATGTGTAAGAATCTATACCGTTTTTCTGTAATTTATGAGCGAAACGTATCCTACCTATTTGTTTTAAACTAAGCTAATATCTATAGAAAAAGGTACAGTGCCTAAAAAAAATTAAAAAATGTCATTATAATTCAATTATTGGATGGATGGAAGGAAATTACAATTCAAAAGCACCACGGGAAATAATAATGACTTGTTAAAGAACTTTTGCTATACATATCGCTCCCTGTCGTACCTTTGTTCATATGAATCAAGTTTCAATCCGCTTTTGAAGTTCTAAGATAAAACTTATTAGGGAGGTAGGTTCATAACGCTTCAATAAATAAAGTTTAAAATATCCAATTTGCAGGATATATTTATATAAATTACTTTGTAAGCGTAGGAGAAAGTCTAAGTTGCAAATTGAGTTTTTATCGATATATGAAACCAGATAATTTAGCGTGCTTAAAGTTTGTAAGGATAATGTTGGATAAATTGGAAACAAAGTTGAATGTGATGAGAGAAAAAAATTACTTATTATTTTATTATAAACTGTGATTGCGCGCTGGTTACGATTCAATGAAAATCTATTTTCCATTTGCGCGGTAATTTAGCCGCGTATGCGTAAATTGTGGAATGAGGTTCCTTCTGAGGTTTTTCCAGTGATCTATGACATG
>DWLO01001475.1:0-14860 GCA_018245335.1 Dalla quadristriga
CTTGGTCGCGAATTTTATTTTTCGATACATTTCCAGCACTCGTAAATTTCATACGCATTTTTGTACTGGTCTATTCACCAGCGTTCAATAAAAAAATGTTCGAAACATGCAAATTCATATAGTATGTTTTTCTTAAATTTTTAATAATGATTATGGTTGAATTTCGACCAGTGGGCGAACACTAGTATTCATAAATGGTAACAAGTGTTGAGACGACAAGAAACAGTGACCTCATAAAGATCACAGCATGTTTGTCTGCTACTTTTCTTGCATAAAAAAACAAGCGCATGTTCTATTTTTCCGTCCAATTTTTTGGATGTTGATACTCGTAGTCACACCTGGCAATATTATCCACGGCCGGGTCGGCACTGTGTTCCGAATGAGGGTACGCCGCCATCTTGATTCGCGGGGTCAAATTAAATTGACATGCGGTTTCTGCCGAGCCATTGTGTTTGCCGTACACCATTGTGTTATCGCCTCTAATTATACATGCTCGATGATAGCATGTCATTAGACGAAAGTAATTACTGTGGGTCCCCGACACAAACATTTTCATAAATTCGGCAGACAGATGTGATTTGTCATGTGTCAAACTTGATTCGAGGAATGTATGATGAGATTTTCATATCATTAATTATTTAGAAGTAGGTAGGTAGAAATAGTAGATTAAAAAATGGCCGTTTCTTCGTATAAAATATGTTTAAATTAAAGGTCAATATGTTGAAATTGGATATGTAATATTGAAGTGGCTAAAGAATTTGAACTTTTAAAGACCAGTTAGACATAAAACACAAGTTGCTGCGTTGTGTTGAACGACAACTAAATTTACCCTAAGAGGTATAGATATCCGGCGTAGCGTAAAATATTCTTTGAACAAATATAAAGGCTTGCAGTTTAAAATGTAAATAAGGTTTTCTAAAATTAAAATAATATGCAATACAGCGTGCCCGTTTAAGTTATACGATAAAGCACGAGCAAGACGAGGCGTCGCAATATCGTCGCCGGCAAGAAATCTTCTAGCGTTGTCGTTAAATTATCGCGTGCCAATGTCGGGCCAGACGCCACGTCAGCGGACCTCGCCAGGAGTTTAGCATATCGCTTCAGCTTGCTCGGGAAATCCACATAATATAGCCGTTTGCCCCCACTGCTCTACGTTAAAGCCATTATCGAACCCTAATACTACTATTTCAAAAATGGCCATCCTAAAACTGAACGCGATCGCATCGGAAAGCTTTGCGCGAACAGACGCTTAATAGGATTGGATGAAGATGGCGGAGTAATAAAGCGTGTTCCGTAATGTATTTATAGAAGATGAGCCGACACCGCCCCGCTGCAAGGATCACCTTCAATTTAGTGTTCGAGATTACGATTAGCTTGCGATCGAGACACTTTTTAACAGATTTTATTAAAATGGAACATAAATCAAGTGCAAGCAACTGCGTAAAGATGCTTTTAATACAAATTAAAATGAATGTGACGTTCATTGTTACGCGGATTGATATGATTTATTGAATTCCTAACATTGGCTTAAAATACGAACAGTTCTGTTAGTATACCAAGACAAGTCTCTCGTGCACTTTCCCATTCATTTAAGTTAAGAAATGCCTTCAATTTCTATACGCCGACTAATCGTTGTTAATTACACGAGTTACTTCTAACGACGAGCAATTACAAATTAACAAACACAATAGAAAGATTAATTTGATTTGGTGGCGTCAACCAGTATCATTACTCCGATACCAAAATAAACGAATGTAGATAATGGACGGCGGGATCAATACAAAGTAATCGCGAGCGGATCCAATAAGCCCGACCAAAACAACGGGGGGTCGCATCGGACGGGATCGGAGGCTGCGAGCCGAACATGGGGAAACAATATGGCGGCATGCAAATAGCTCGGCCATTATCGCACCTGGGCAGCGAGCCGCCCAGCGAGTAAACAAGATTACGGGAATTGAATGGCTAATTAGGGGAAAAGAAGCGGCCCTGCGACCGAGCTGAGTTATCGCGACTCGTCTTTGCCATATTTCACGACGCTTAAGTCGCCTTTATTGTTTGGCCGCCTCTTGTTTGGCTAAAGAGGCTTGTTAGCTTATCTCCTCCAGCCTAGGTGGAGTGCATTAGCCGCCGTCACAGCCAGAAGTCAAGATTTAGAGCGCCACAGAGATACTAACGTCCTTAAATAGCACCAGACTTGCTTAGGCAGCCAAACCACGTTTGGTTATAATATTGATCCATATTCTTTGGTAAATTTAATTTAATTTAAATTTTTAGTAAATGAAAGTCGATTCTCTCTCAGTGACTATATTTATTGGCGATATTTTTGAGGGATAACATGTCTACGCTTAGTACGACGCCGGAACAACAACGGTTCCTTTATTTTTGACTCGCTCACTCGCGAAACGAATTCAATAGTTTATGTGTGATTGAGTAACAAAACATACATGTATTAGTCCATCGTCACAAGCCTTCGCATTTATAATATTAGTAGGGATGCACCATCATAATGATGAAATATAAAAAACGGACGTGTTTGTTATCTTTGAAAATTTAATAAAAATATGAAGTTCGAACTCCATAATTTGACATCGTACTCGGTTAACAGACTTGTAATTAATTTGAATTCATCGCTGATCGATCTTTTGTAAAAACTGAATTTCCTATCCGAAACTATTCCCGTTGACCCGTATAGTAAAACCGATTAATTTGTCATAGTTAAACGAGTTTATTGCGGGTATATAACTTACGTTTTTTATCACGTGCGCGACAGCAACCAAATTACGCAACACTACTTATCCCGTGTTTGATAGTGGAGCGCGGGTCAGACTAACACAGAAACACTTAATCATTATTCAATTAATTAATTCGTGACTTTTATAGATAATAATAAAGTAAGTCGATTTACGAGTCGGGTTCGTTAATTTAATGTTATCTGTTTAATTGTACGAGCCTCCAGCCGCGTTGCGGCGCGTCGGCTGACCTTTGTGACAAGTGTGCGCGTATAATGGTGTAGGGATCGCATGTTACCGAGAACGCAAATATTGCTTTTCGTTCGGCAAACCTATAAAACATTAATAGATATAAATAAAAGCTTATTCCTGCATTAGGATTCCCTGTGTTATAGGTAGCGAATACACACAATACCAACAAAACATGAGCCAGAATTTTCTGCCTCAGTTAGAAATCGAACTCGGGACAGGACCCACAACTCGTCATTCAGGGTCTAGAGCAACACGTTATACAGAAATTGTTGTGTTGTTGTTGTTGTACACAAATTTATTTCATCTCAAAACTGTACTTTACTGTTTTTTTTTATGTCTCCTCTGCCTCTGCCAGTCAACCCTGGGTGGATATAAAAAAAAATGCGGCAGGTGTACAACAATGTGGAAGTGGAAGAAATGGAAAGTAAAATAACATAAATACAATTTGGTACAATGGTAGTAAAGTACAATTCTTGACGACAGGAGCGCACTCACCATTTGCCGGCCGGTTTTCAGTGCGACCCTCACAGTCGCGCAGTGCGGACTGGGCGTGTACTAATGAATTTCTTACAAAAATTACATTACCTTACAACATGATGCCTATTCATTTACAATATTATTTTCTATTTACTTTAAAACTACATCAATTTGTTTTCAATATACACATACACACATAACATACAATACTTACCATATATATATTAATTGTCATATTGTACTAGTATTTTGTAAATTAGAAAGAACATTAATTTAATCGACTGATGAAGATGTTATTCACATTTAAAAAGAAATAGGAACTTAGTTCCTTCTATATAATTTTACTTAATGTTACTGGCTTTAAATGTTTTAGCTATCGACAAACAAATTACGGTCCGGCTCAAGGTCTGGACAGTTTATTAAGGCACTAATCTCATATTTGATTTAAAGAGGCGCGTCTAGTTGGAGCGACGGTAACCATAATTTAATTACATGTAGAGCCTGTCACTGAGCCCACACAGAACCTATTTAATACAAGATTAATGAATTATAAGGATACAGCTACATGGCTTGCGTCGTTATATTTATCGAATAACTTTAGAAAATCATTAAACATGCCTCTTCAAATTGAGGTTGGTGTACTTTCCTTTTGTTTGCATACCTTTCATCAATAAAATCAAAGTATTAATAATGTGTACATAAATAATTGTTCTCACTCATTACAAATAGCTGAAGCAGCTTAAACAAACAACCCACGGTAAAAAGCTAGTTTTAAATTATATACTTTAATGGTTTCTAGTTTTCCACGATTGTCGTGCTAAAAACAAATGCATTCATAAAAAAATACTTATATCGACAATATTCTAAAACGGTTATTTCAACTAAGTAGGTTATTGAACCAGACTAAATTATAGCTTAGGAATGCGACGAGAAACGTGCTGTCTGGATAACTTGGATAACAACTGCTTACTGGCACTTCATACGAGCGTGCCCCTACAACTATTGCCCTTATAGCACCTATAACAAATATGAGTGCATTCGTGAAAATTACGCTGTTAATAAATTATGGCATATTTTATTTTAAAGGTAAGGTAAGATTTTATTTTTTGATAAGGACCAATAAATAAAATTGATGTGTCTGCGATATTAAAATAAGGGGCCAGTAAATAGAATAGTAATGTGCTTTTATAAACAGTTTTTTGAATTTTTGTCTGTCTGTCTGCATAAAATCCTAAATTTCCTTTACCGTGCTTTTGATATTATTGTTTTCGGCCGTGAAAATTGTGTGAATTATCACACTTCAAATTGTAGTTGCTGGTGCCCAAAAAATGACATTAATTTCTGAAACGCGTTTCAGTGACCCGTGAATCCAAAAAGCCAAACACTTTGTCTAGAAGAAGCCAGAAAGTTCCATAATTTCTTTGCCGAGATAAGAGGCGAAAGTTCACGCAGGAGCGGAGATTTATGACATCACCGTCGCTCCTTTCACTAAATAATAAAAGGCCTGCTGTAAAACGCGGTGGGAGCATAAAAGTTTTACGTCCATACAACCCGTTGGTGTACGAAACCGGAGCGTGTAGGGCGCGTCGTGTTAGGACGCCAAATCTCCATAAAAGGTAATCAGTGTCGGCACAATAGTCCGTTGGCTCATAAATCGTACGCCAACGTACGCTTATTTCATTCGACTCCCATATGAACGTAACGTAAGCCTGATTCGATCCCGCGACCAATTTATTTAATCCCCAATTTCACTATATCTTCCTTGAGCTGTGGTGACTGGTGACATCTGGAAGGTATTGGCTTAGCGCATGGATCGTTTAACTGCAGCAATTACGCCCAACACAACACATAATATTGTATCTTTAGCAACAAGTACTGATGATTTTTTAATTAACAGTATCGTTAATGTGTGATTGCTAGTAGACAAGTTTGTTTTGGCTCTTTTTATAGTGGATGTACTAGTGGTACACATGAAGGCCTCTCGGTGTCAAGTGGTTGTATAGGCCCGTTGATACCTAGAACATTCCTGGCCTGTACACCTTTCTAACTCGCTGAGGTTCTTTTTAAATAATAAACTCAGAAGTTATTGTATGAAACAATAGAAGGAAGATTCAATTTTCGTCGCCCCGTTGTAGTTGAAAACGCGGCCTTAGAGCAGACTTAAGACAGTAAGAATCGCAGCACAAAGAGCCAATCGACGATATCAGAATATTTTATTAAACTGTTTATAATTCTCCATTGAATCATTGGCGACTCAAATGCCAGACGGCGCTCTATTTGAGAACTTTCAACGCCAGAAGCTTCCTTCCGATCATCACGCAAAAAAATCACGTGAAAGGACAAACCAACAAAACAAAAAACACACATTCACATTTATAATATTAGTTCGGTGGATATCGTAATATTTTCTTCATTCAACTACATGCTCAAGACAAGAATCCATACACAATACGACTTAGGTAGCTCTTGTAAATAAGACCATGCTACATGTTATCATGTTACCACTAATACTTGGTATGAGCACTACTTATTCTGACTTAACACCGATTCGCTACAAATCTATTTCCTTTACTTTTCTACATGTTACAGTGATCTTGACGGAAAAAAATTATAATAAATGTTGTAATAACATTGTTTTTTTCTTCGTCAACAACGACAAAGATTTGACACCTCGGGGGCGCGTTGATCAGTGTCCCTGTCTGACGAGCCGTGGGTCCCAGATTCGATTGCCGACCGGGGCAGACAGTTATTTGGTAGATCAATGTGTGCACTCGGGTTTTGGGCGTTAAATTGTGTTGTGTTTTCTATATGTACACTGTTAAACTTTGGTTTGGATAAACAGCATTTCAGAAGCCATCCACTGCCGTCCAAGGACAACTGTGACAAAGATCGAATATGACTGTGCAATGGACTGTTAGTTATGTAGTTAGTCCTGTTAGTATTCAATGTTAATTAGAATAAGTATTAGTGGGTTAGTACTCGTAATATTAATATTTGACCCATTAGAAGCTGGTTACAGATGTGTTGCTATCCCTGAGGACTGAGGTGGTCGCCTCTTGTATACGTGTAAGCGGCTTTCACACCTTTCCGTCCGAAACACATTGTTGAAAAACAATTGTTCCATGGCAGTAAAGTACATATAAACATAAATAAATAAATACATACATAAATACATACAATAGAACATATTTAAATATAGCTACTTTATTTTGTATGTCCCACAATTATAGGGTTCATTAGTCCATTAATATGTCACTGACTCACATAATTTTTCTGCGATGTCTTGGCTTCTTTGAACCATAACTATTTTTTATTTTATAGCTCAAGCAATGAATTCCGAGAAGAAGAATGTAGGGAAGAAATTAACGAGCAAAAAGTGTTCGTGATTTATTCGCAAATAAATAATTTCATTGTTGGGAACATTTAAAAATTGGCCATTGGGTGTTGAACATAAATATTAAAACGACAAATTAATTGAGTCGAAACAATAACCAGAATATTTTTCTGTGACAAGAAGAATTTTATTAAAAACGAATGATAAACAATGCACGAACGATATGATTTTTCAATATTAAGCGCAGTCCATTTATTGGGTACCTAGAGGTACACGTCCGCCGACCGCAGTGACAAACAACATTCATGGCCGACATTTATGCGACGTCATGCCCCTCAATAGAAATGCTTCGACTTATATTTATTCCTTTATTCTATTTTTATCAGCATTTTTTCTCGTGCTCCAATTGTAATGGCACAAGCCGGGCTAACTCTCAATATTTTTTGGTCCAATAAAGAGTGAAAAAACAAAGACGAACCTAATTACAACCTGGACCGCGAGTTTTCTTCAAGCCTTTTTAGTGACATAAACAAAATGAAAAAGTAATTCTCAAACCCAAATAAGCCTTCGCAGTCATTTAACTATGTATATCTAAGTTGTCGGTAAAGTGAAAACAGTTGATACCGACTTGTGATTAAAATGATTTAATTCTTGTTGTAAGGCAATTTAGGATCAAAAAATTAAAATAAATAATTAAATTAAAATGCATGAAAAAATCTTCTTTTCCTTCTTCTCCCATATGAAATCATATAACACTTATAATAATAATAAAATAAAATAACATAAAATATATGAATACAGGTATCATAGTTTTTGTAAAATTGATAAGCAAACACCAGTACATTTAAGAGACACGGTGAAGTATTTTGGGGAGGGATCCATCAGATTGGAAAGAAGACAATGCTTTCACAGTTACGGTAAGGATAGGGGAGCCATTTGTATGCGTAATGGAAGATCGAATTTCTTATTTGTTCGTGGAGTCGTTAACAGCACCTTCACGCTTGTTTATAAAGAAAACAAAACCCTTTACCCCGTATCGCGGGGCGGCGGGCGGCCAGCCGCGAAACCCTACCGAGCTCGCTAACTCCACCATAAATATCAAAATGAATTTAATATCAGAATTGTATTTACGCCGTAGGAACTAAACTAATAAACTCGTTAAGCCACTTTGTTAAACTTTATGCGGATTACATGTTGCGCAAATCACATGAACCCCCGTATAGGAGTATGTTAAGCTTTGGAAAATATGTCATGTAAATTTGTTAACGTTTGCCTCATTGAGTATTTAATCAACTACATCGATTGTAATTGAATTAAAATCAAATGACCACTTCAAAACTGTTGATCTTCTTATTTAGATTATTCTGTAAAATATCAGGGTTGCAAAATATTAATTATAACTCCCAGATAGGATAAATCTACTTTACAGCCATTGAAATCTAGGTATTCAGTGAAAAATTTAATAAACGTAACTTCATTTGGGCGTAACACGTTCAAAGTATTCATGCTTACACAAGTTTACGATGTTCATAGATCGTCCATGATTGCCTGGTACAACATATCTAAAAGTCAATGGAGCGTTAAAGAAAGTCACGCGCCAAGGATTTCGTATCCACATTCTCTGTCCGTATGCTCGCTTTGCTGTTGATCGCCTAGAGCCCACGACGGCTCGCGCCACTGTGTTCACGAATATTCACGTTTTATTAAGCACAGCACTTTGTTTATGGTCAGATAGAACCAAACCTTACAGTCGTTCGGCCGCGTTTCATCTTGAACCGTCCGAGTAAACAATGACTATATTATGATGCAACTTTTCGGAGATGCAATAATTCAGAGAGTGATACCTAAACCGGAGACCACCGTGAACATACATAGGACAGTATAATTAGTATTAGTAAGTATTAGCACTAGTCTTATTGTACCAGTGTTTCCATCCCGAGCAAATCGTACTCATGTTCTACCACCTAAAAGGTACGCAATTTCGTTTAGCGCTAGCTGACATATCTTGAACAACAAAGACATTTTGCGCTGACTTTCGTCACACAAGAAAAGTTTTCTACGGATTATGTTTTATCCCCTGATTTCTTTTACGTGCAACAGATGTCAACCCATTAAGAATATAGTTGAACTTTGTACGTATCTCCTCTGGGCTTTCTCGAAGTCAGCATCATTAAAATCTAACACACTGCATGTTTTAAACCAAAACTTGCAAAGCTTAGCTCATAAGTAATCCAGTAGGACTGCACTTACCCGTGGCAAAGTTGTAATAAAGGTAATATAGGTTTCTCGATTCTCGGCAAGTGACGCAAGAATGTTACAAAAAAGAAATAATTGAACTCTAAAAATAACTTTTAGATTATTGTGGTCGTTGTCGTGCTTTTAGTACTTTTTGTGCATTTTCAATGGTTCATATAGTTGTGGTTTTGGTTCAACTAGTTTTATTGTGCGAAAGCGCTTGTAGCCCAATAACTTGCGTCAATTCTAAGACCGCGACAGGCAAGGCGACAGCGGAATGACCATACAAAATTGGTTGGCCCCTCATTTATTTTATATGATCGCCCCGCTGTCGCACCGCCCGTCCCTGTCGTCAAAAACGCGGCCTAACCGACAAAATTCAGAATCAATGGGATGCTAGTAGCACCGTTTCTTTGAGAGAGTGTCAGATTTTCCGTGCCTCAAACGTTTCCACTTAATCCGCACTGGGGCATCATATCATACCTAAATCATCTTTATTTGCTAGAACAGAACAATATGCAAGAGTACATTTCCGACCTCCTCAGTTGCGAGGTGAGAGCCGTGCCCTTCAGTGGGACGTTGTTGTGCGTTAGACAGTCTTATTGAGATTATATTATTATGATAACGAATGCAAAACTATAAGTAAAAAAGTAACTTCTCATTATTACAACATTACAATCCTAATAGTAAACCAAGTTGAATGTCTTTGTACTAGGACGAATTTTAGGACAGAGATAATTATTACATATAAAATTGGAGCATCGTAGGCTTTGCATACGCGGTGTCAAGATCACGTCGGCCGTGGAGTCGCTACCGTCGTGGGCGACACGCGCCCCCGCCGCGTCCCGACCCACCACCCTCCACCCTCAATCCTCGCACCACGCATGCTCCAATTATAATCTGCTTAGGGATGTCCTATGTCGATTAAAATTTTTCTATAAAATGTAAACACAGTCTGTTTGCATCCAACCTTTACATCGGTGCCGTGTTATCAACTCTCACTAACTACATTCTGACTACTTAGCCGTAAATATTTCGATGCAATCGAAAAAACAAAATTATGATCCAATAAATATCTCCAATCCAGTAATTTACTAAAGAGCAGACAACAGAACATTCATAGAGAACGTAAGCTTCCCCGTGTCTAGCGGAGAAACTGACAGGGTTAATAGCGACAGCCATCCACGGTGGATAACTCGATAGCTAGACTCGACACAGGATAGGGCGGCATTATCCCGTCGCGTGGAGTGCGCGCGCAGCGGCGTCGTGCGGAGGGCGTCAAATCGCCAGCGGAGGGCGCTCGGTCCGCGCGTGTTCCGTCCGCCGCGTGGTCACTCGACAACGACACCTCCGACGGCGAAAGGTACTCGGTGCTCGGTGCGCGACCCGCTCCGCGGTCACTGACCGATACCGCCACCAGTCGCAACCTCGTTCGACCTCCGCCCTACGACCGGTGGGCGCCGCGGCCCGCTCCGGCGCCCGCGGGCTCCCAGCCGATACTCTCGCTGGCAGGTAGCCACGACCCCGATAGCGTGACATCCACCAATATCATCCAAAACGGCGCAATACTCCCTAATCGTGTGTCCGACTTTAATTTGTTTTTTATTGTTTTCGGTGTTTATTGTTTTCCTGAAATGTGTTTTAGTAATAACATGCCTCAAATCGTGAACGGACGAACCCTCGTGACCGCCGTGACTTACGGACTACGGTAGCGTGAATGTTGTGAGTTTTTACTGCGTTCAACTTATTGTCTTATGGACAAACTATTTACAAAGGCTTATTGTAGAATTGGGTACACCATTCGGGCTTGGTTGTTAATTAAAATTGCAAACATAGAGCTTATGCAATATTTACAAGTCGTATTTAATCATTAGATGCCACGGTGGTATCAGATATCATTGATCTATCTATTGTATCCGTGATACTTCTTAGGACATGATTATTTAAATCCACCTTAAGTGAAAATAAAGTAATTCTGACTAGGTCCTTCCATTAACCATTAACTATCCATAAATGTGTTTTCGTAAGTCGGAAAAGTTCCATTCCATAATTGCCAGCACCCGTCGTAAAAGCTTACTGTACACTGTAGCATATAATGTTTCATCATTATTGTTATCACCAATTAATTTCTTAACTTTGATGTCCCTTTACGCTTCACAGCATGATGCCAATTATTTTAATAAATTATTGTATATTCCTTCGATAATTTAATATTTCTGCCTATGATTTGAAATGTAATAAACAAATATTTTAATACTACTTTTCACAATGTTTTGCACTTTCGATAGATTAATTTATAAAATAAGAGTTCGCTTAACATATTCATCTGCTTGTAAACTATGAAAAAATTATTTTTCGACATCTACTTAAAACACCAGGACTCTTACGTTTTTAGAAATCAATGCTAAATGTAAAAATACCTGGCATACCTCTAAAATGATTTTTTACACAAATGTTGTACTTCAAAGTGTTGGTATTAGTGTTGAATAAATAAACAAAACAACAACGCAAGATTAACTCCATTTAATAAGTACAGATCTAAAATATATAATTTTTTATAAGTCAAATACTACAAAAAGATTTTTGGAAATTCCTAACCTTAGGGAATGCTGTAGGTATGCGGGAAACAATGTTTACAACTGTAAAAAGTTGTTGAAACAACATTGTTCACTTTACACATACGCTGCCCGCTGCTCTTACATTAGAAGAACAATGCAATGTAAAAATGCAATGTAGAGTTAGTTAATTAATTGACACAAAATATTACTCTCATTAGTCACTAATTACAGAAATAGACTCTTGAATCTTAAGTGGCCATGCAGGTTAAGAAGTATCAAGTGCGATCGGTAAGCAAAGATTTAATCATAACAATCAAATCAGTCGTATCAATCACATCAATACATCAATTGAAGTTTCCAGTTTTGCTTATTGGATAGAGCTGGTTCAACTATTTGGAAACCATAAAATGTGGCTAGTGAAAATTCAACTGACTGAAGATATCATTTATATATAAGTTACCGAGTTATTTGACCATGGCTTTCAGCATTTACTTAAGAACCATGTAGCAAATAATTGAAATACGTCATAGGTACAGCTGAGAATTATGGGAGTAGAACATAAAAATGGTTACAAGTAATTTCAGAAGATATTATTATGCTACTGCAGCTCGTGGATACCTGTAAACATTATTGAACAGAATCTGTCTTATTCGGCCAAATTTCTTCTTGTCTAATATATGTACTGGCACCACACCTCTGCCCTATGATACATTACCCAAACACCGGCCCACAAACAAGCCACACCAGCTAACATGGTTAAACCTTAGTTAAAACCGTATACAGATTTCACCATTTCTTATGCCCTTGCAGTACATTCCTCTTAAATAAACTCTGATAAATCAATCATGGCTCAGAGTTGTGTGGGACCATAAACCAGAATTCTCTTCCGTACGATATATTAACGGCATCTTGAACCCAGACCCCGGCATCGATTAGGTTCGACTTGTTCTCGCAATTATGTACTCAGACTAAATTGCTGGAAAATTCGTCGATCGTTAATGGCCCGGCTAAGTCTGTTACCGTGACACATGATGAAGATTGCTTGCCCATCCGGTCACGTTCACACGCTAAAAAGATTATTTCTGTAGGAACAGGTTGGTCGAAAATGCTATGTCAGATCTTGACAGCCTTTTTGCTTAAGACATACACATAATCATCGATCCTCATTTTAAAATAAAGCGGACGGATCATGGACCAATCACGGAGAACTATGGAGTTTTAAAATGACAGTGTTGCAACTATTTCATGTTCGTAAATGGTGAGATGGCTATAGTGAGCGCGCGCTCGAAGATAATCAACGTAAGCACCAAACATCATTTTAATTATTTTTTACTATTTGACGGACTACAAAAATATATTTTGGATTTTTTACAAATTTTTACTTAGTATGTTTTAAATATAAATCCGGGAACTAATACGTAAATCTTTAGTAGTGACACAGAAAATAGAAAATAATTAGAGCCACCTTCATGAAAAACATCGAGTTAATTTCGAGTGATCCTGTTTTTTTTGTGTATTTAGATTATATAGTCAAGAAACATATGTTCAAGTTCAAGTTCAAGTTAGGTTCATAATTCTATAAATGAAGGAAAATTACTGGAATTGAAAACACACAAAAATCGTTGTAACACCTTAAGTGAAATGCAATTATTTAAGGAGGTTTTTGAGAAGTATTGGAGCTTGCTTGATTCTAATTGGACGTGAATCACCGGCAAACATGAGGCTTGGACTCAAACACCTCAATTAATTTCCATAATTATTAAAAAAAAATATATATTATCTTTAAAAAGTTATGGGTAACCCAAAGTCTTTTTTCCTTTACTGGGGTCGACGCAGTCTGCCTTTTTCTTCCATTCTGTCCTACCAATCACCATTCAAGCTACTCATCACTTACATCAAGTAAAAAAAGGATTAGGTACATCTTCGATTGATTTAATTTAATCAAGACATAACAATACATGTAATTCCATAGTGTCAAGGCCTGAATATTGTCACGTGTCACAAATGAATCGACACGCACGCATGTTTGCGAACGTCGCTTAACGTCCTCGGCTAATGCGGCGGTGGCCCGACAAGAGGACAATTTCCGGGCCCGCCCCTACCTTCCCGCCATTACGCACTAGAAACAATTCCCGAACCATTATAATCGTTAATGACGCGACGCCCGCTTACACAGATTCTGACGTGACACTATTATTTATTGTTTTCCACTTAATATTTAGAACCCATTAGCTGTTCTTGATTTATTAGTCATTTGTTTCAATTAAAAGTCAAAGTAAAGCGCTTTTAAAATTTTTATAGCGTTTTCAAAAATGTTCTTCGTTTGCATTACCTACATTGTAGACTCCTTTTTGTATCTGTACAATGATAATAAGCCACGCAATGAATTGTATCCACACAAAAGGATAAATATCACAGGCAGAGGAACAAAAAACGAAAAGCGAGTAAGTACA
This sequence comes from Dalla quadristriga, assembly GCA_018245335.1. NCBI lineage: Eukaryota > Metazoa > Arthropoda > Insecta > Lepidoptera > Hesperiidae > Dalla > Dalla quadristriga. The sequence continues at coordinate 14,039 of DWLO01001475.1, forward strand.
TATCAAAACTTTGGGCGGGTGCATTTTGCGAAAATATTTTGTTTCATCATAGAAGTCCGCCGCCGCCATAGTGCCAGCCCCTCTCAAAACAAGCACATCCGCTTCTGTCGGCTCTAATATAGTTCCGAAGCACTTTGATCTTATCGTATAAAAATCTTCAAACACAACATTTGAACTAAATTTATTTATTCAGACACCCAATTTATTCGCTAATTAAAACACACTTGAGGAAAGATTCACTACTTTTACAATTCGACCGGCAGGTATGGTTAAAGAGGAGGTTGTTTTTGATAATTTACGGTAAAAATACGCCTGTCTTGTCTTAAAAAGGTACCTAAAATTTTAGGTATATAAAAATATATTTTTATGATTTTTATAATCTTTTTGATACAGTCATAAATAGCGCCGCTGTGTGCGGTTCAGCGCTATGAAGGCGATCTGATCTGAAATTCCAAATGTGTTTCAAATGAAATACACGTGTTGAATTCTAAATTAAAATCATTCATAGACAATTTGTACATAAATCCCATTCGCATGCAAATCTCCCTTGATAATTTAACGTTAATAATATGCATCAAATCACACTGCAAATGAGGCATGAAATGTTAGAGCAGAGGCTTGGGAACTAAACGAGCGCGCGTAATTACCCGTCGAGAATGTGGCCGAGTCCTGTGGCCGGCAGCCTCCTACCGCCGCTAAACTAGGAATAAAGTGCTCTGTGTCCTCTCCTTTACTCGTTAACTCCCCGCCCCACTAAATACAAGTCCATTTAATTGTACGCACAGAAAGTGTCCCCATTTCCTCTCTGTTGGTTACCTACTG
>DWLO01001476.1:0-14857 GCA_018245335.1 Dalla quadristriga
CTAATAAGACATAGGCTCGAATTGCGTTACATACTTACAGGCTTTTGTTACGACAACTATGATTTCAGTGTTAAATTACTACGAAATTCACCTTCGTTGCTAACACAGCGTAACATGAGTCTCTTTCATTCTAATGTGTTTTTGCACCGGACAAAATTACAGACTGGATAAATTTTTTCCAAAAATCTACTTTTTTGAGTTAGGCCAGTATATCACTAAGCGTGCGGTTTGTACTTGGGTCTTAAGTGTGTTAAATTGTGTTGTTTTCTGTCGCCACCTGAAACACAGGGAAACCTAGTGAGCGGTTTTTTTTTTAAAGTAGGTAAAAGAAAGTGTATTTAATATTTTTTGTTTCGTATTGCTTTTGCTTCAGTTACAGAAATGCAGAGAAAATGGAAGCATCTGCGTGACTACTACACAAGAGAGAAAAAGCGGGCGATCAAAGCGTCGGACACCAGCGCGCCGAACTACAAGAAAAGGAAATCGCCCCTCCTGGACATGCTGCAATTCCTAGACGCGAGCCGAGAAACTGAGTCTGCTGTACAAATCTACGTGGAAAGCAACACAGAAGACCACAATTATTCCAAGGAGGCCAACGAAGAAGAGACGGAAATCCTATCCGAACAACGAAGTAGTCTTCCGGAAAAAACGCAAAAAAAGAAAACCAATGAAAAACGACCACACTCGAATGAATCCAGCGATGAAAACGAAGATGTAACGGACAAGCAGTTCCTAGTGTCTCTGTTGCCACTTCTCAAAAACATGACCACTCAAGAAAAAAATAACTTTCTGAGTCGACTTATGAGCTCGGTAACATTTTGTAATAATTATAAAGCATTTAAATATTTATGATAGGTGGTAGAACCTGGCTATGGCCGTGAAGGCGTATCAAATAATTACGCAATTATAAGTCATGAGAAAAATTGAATATTAGAGAAAAAATAAATTATATCTTATTTTTTCTCTAAGGTTATTAGTAAAATTGAATTATCCATTGTTCCAGACGTCTGCTGAAGAAATAACGGCACCCTTTTCTGACGAAGCTCAAAAAAGCCCATCAGTAACCCGCAAGCGCAACAGAACAAAGGTTAAAAAAGCATTAGATAATTGTTGTAAAGACAAAAAAAGTTACGATGTAAAACCTAGTAGAGACCAATATGTTATCTACGGACAATATGTAGGGAATAAGTTAAGAAATATTCGGAACGTGCTCGCAAGGAACACCGCTGAATTTAATATAAATAAAATTCTATACAAAGCTGAAATGGGTCAATACGATGCTGTGTCAAGACTAGCGCCCAAGTGCAGAGCAACCTCTCCAGCTTCTATCACATCCAGTAGTGATAGAGATTTTCCATTGCATGAAGTCGATATTCGGTATAACGAAGACGTGTCGAGTGATGACGAAGATATTTCAAACAAACTGATTATCATTAAGAGCGAAGTCGGGGAATGAATATTAAAATGTAAACTTTTTAGCCTATCTAAACTTACCTTATCGATATGGTTTGTTAATTCATTGTAGTTAAACACTGCTATATTTACAATTTAGTAAGGTCAGATTTTCACAAAAAAAATGGAAAATCAACAGTCGTAATTCAGTAGTTCGTGTGATTGATATTCTTTTCCCGTTTACTTTGGTAAAGGTGCTTCAAACGAGCCATACTTTTACTGCAATATGTGGCTGCAATAAAGTTACCAGCAATATTGCTGGTATTAACAGTCAGACTGTGCAATACACGACTATATTCTTTGTATGGTCCGGCCATATTGCCACAGATTATTGGTATGGCCGATGCATTTGTATGTGTTGCAGGTATTTCGCCGGACGATCGGCATAATTACAGGTTTATTGCAGCTATATTTTCCAGCCATATACTGCATTTTAATGTTGTTGTAATTGTGGCTATAGTTGGCAATACTGTAGCTACACATTGCAGTAAAAGTATGGCTCGTTTTTCTAAACGGGCCATACTTTTACGGTGCGTCTGCACTCTATGGTTAGTTATTGTATGACGCCACAGAAGTAGTCAAGTAGGTAGAAATGTTATGGAACGTTTTAACACAAACATTTTAGTAGATTTTAACTCGTTATTTAATAGATAATAATTTAGTCAAAATCTAGTGACATTTTGCTAGCAATGTTTCCGAAAAATAGTCACTTATTTAACGCAATTATGTGTGTAGTAGTAACTAGGTACCTACTGCAGATTAACTGTTGTTCTGAAAGATTTTGGAGGCAGGAATATTAGTGAAATATAAATGTTAATCTATAAAGAGAGATATACCAAGAAACCTGTACTGTAAATATACATCTTCTGAATCCCGCTGGTATAGCTATGTATATAACAGGTGCTTATATATGTGGAGAACCGTCAAAGACGATTGCTGTTGGTTTATGATTACAAAATATTAAACATTACAAGGAGAAAAGAAGTATTTATTACGGTGTTCCATCATCATTATTAACCTTGGATCCTATTGGCCTTAACAACACATCACCAAACATGATGGCGAGTTAGAGGATATACGAAGGTAGAGGGCCGAACTTGACTCGTACGCGAAGGATTGGCAAAAAGAAGCATTAGACCGCAAGCAACGGAAGGAGGGTAGAGAGGCTTTTGCCCAACAGTGGGATATAATGGGCTATAATAAATAAATACTTAAGCCTGGTAGTACATGTGGAAGGGCCGGTGGGAAACAACCACTAGTTTTAGGCAGACGTGTCAAAGGGGTGCACTTCTCAACGTTTCTTAGCTACCTACTGCACCCATGCTAAACATCCCCGAATAAAACTGCAGTTGGATTTAAACTCGTTCACAGATGCGTTACTAGTGAAGATTACATCCAACTTACCAAAGATTTAAAATTGCATCCAACAATTGTTATATTATCAGGGTGTATAACAAGATTCCACATGATCTTACCAATAAATAAAATGGGGAGTGGCTGTCTTTGATATCAAAATTAAGGTCAAAAGATACATTTAAAAATTTGCAATATATATGACACGTAAAGGTAATAAACCGTTATTAAAAAAATTTGTCTCTCTATCTGTTTGCGTTTTTTGATACGAATATAAAATTTTGGGATTGTAGAGGGTACACAGACACTAGTTTTTTATCTCTATATCACATATGGCTTTTTTAGTTATAGACCTTACCTAGTACACTTTTTAAAATTTTCTGTATTTCGAAATTTCACGCAAGCGAAGTCGCGCTCTCACCCTTTTCTCAAATATATGACTTATGGTAGGTTTAAATATAATTTGTTGCAATGGCTGATGGAGAAATACATTATTTATCTATATATTATATATTTTTTCACTGATACAATTAGGACTCACCATATTGCATATTGGCATGCAAAATGGGAAAATTCAATTTGGGCGGTACCTCCAAGATTTAAACGATCTTACTAAGCGGAACTCAGGAAGCGATAATAATTTCATACCATGCTATCATACTTACTTTCTGAATAAACCTTCAAACGAATACCAAACCGGTAACGTATAAGTATGACTTACACAATACAAGAATACACACGATTGTAGCATACAGCCTTACAATGCCACTCACTGGCTGACCGTAGTGACTCGGTTAGTTATTTACCAATACATTTCCAACCGTAAATTGACTAGAAATAAGATTCAATATTCATTGCCAAGAGGTGGAGGAGCGCTTACATTGGTAGAGTTTACTTTCTCCAGCAGACGATTTAATCCGGAATGCCCGATGTACTGTCCGCGCCGCTTCTTCCACCGCTCGGTGGCAAAGAATAATGCTTTATCGACAAGTTGAAATAGGTACAAAATGATCTTCATTATTGTCCAATTAGTACTTACGCGTAGTATCATTGATAATCTATACTGCGGGTAGGTATAGAATGTCAGGCTTGCGAGCACACTAGAAACAGCACTTGTTAGTGTGTTATTGTTTAGTGTTTTTCTTAACAGCACTTGTCCACCGATGCCGTCACCGATACGAAAAGGCGTCGCCGAAGTAGCGTACCTACATACATTTAGAGCGTTTCACATACTAGTTTCGCATACCTCTCGCGCACACTTTCAAACATTTGCAGTGATTGTTAGTTATTTTTCTCGCCATTTTTTTAAAACTAGGTCTATGAAAATTTAAAATGTCTGTAATATTGTAGTCAAGAATGTTATTTAGACTTCATTTTTCAAAATATACTAAGACTTCTACAATCATTGAAAATGTTAGAATGTTCAAGCGCGAGGGACGCGAATCTAATAAACGCTCTTTTCACTATGGCCTCCAATATGTAATATATATAATTTAAAAACCAGAAATCCGGTTTATTAATAAAGAGTAATACTGGTGGAACAGGCCAACAGCAGCTCTCAGACAGTTCAGACACGAACCTCGAGTAGGATCACAAGCATATTCGAATAAGACAAGACAGAGATTTCCTCCTCAAAATTAGCTGAATACGAAACTCTAGCTGCGATTGGAAGACCGGGATACTCCATGCTTTTTGGTCTAGTCTAACCTTTGGTCATGTCCATGATAAACTGCCATCCAACCGATCATCATTAAATAAATATTAAAACAGCTTAACAGCATTACATTAGAATAGGGGTGGCAGTGGTTCTCCGCGTACAAACTGTATACTAGTTCTTACTTATAAAGGCGGGCAAGGCTTGCTGAAGGTAAATATCTAGCATACGTAAATAAACAAAAACGAGCCATCGAAACCTCAGAGCGACTCCGCGCCGCACTCCACAATAGTGGGCCACACAACCTGTTTACTCATAAGGCTCCGTGTAGAGTTGACGCGAAGCCAGGACCGGCCGTAAACAATCGCGGGCAGTGCTCGACCGGCCCCCGCGAACGCCGCTCGTTTCGCGCGGCAAATCACCTGACAGGTGTCAAATAAAAAAAAATACCCATAGACAAGATTCGTTCGTGCTTGTTTTTTAAAGTGTACGAGTACCGTTTCGGTTTTGCCGTTACGCGTGTGCTAGTGGTATTGTGGTGCTGTGAGATCGGATGGTGCGATGGTACTTACCATCTAGATATTACCATGGACGCGTAACTATTTAGATCAATGGTGTGGTGATTAACTCTGTCATGGAACTTAAGCACTAAGAGTCAGTTACAATCCTCTATCACTAAATAAATAAGGTGACTACGTAGCACATATAAAACGAAAGATAAATAAACAATTGTTGTCTACAGCTGCACAACTAGTTTTGTTAGTAGCATAATCTACCTTTATAGCATAAAAAACAAAGACTACATCGCTAACACCTTATCTTTGCTTAACGTCTACAAAAAATATACCGAAACCCGCATCGCAAACGCAGGAAGGGAACAGCCGTTGTATAATAAACCTAAGCTTGTTTAAAATACATTTTGAATTCCAAAAGGCGACTTTAAGTACACAAATATACGTAGCCTTCGATTTAAGGTTGTGTTGATAAGCTGAAACATTCATGCACTGAATAACATTTAAATAAGATCTTAACATTCTAAATTTAACCTTTTGTAAGACCAAAGACATTTGGCACGAGAAAAACAATGAAATAAAATAAATTAACTTCCAATGTTAATGCATAAAATATGCTTGTAGCTGCCTTAAGTGATAAGTTAATTACAATTTTGCAAGATATTCCACCAAACCATATATTGTATGGGCTATGCCGGAAAAGCTTGCGAGATAAATTTTAATTATATAAACTTTTCTTACCAATTTTCGGTTTCGAAAACCGGTTTCCAACTCTAGATCCGCTATGTACTCGTATGTTCGCGTCTCTATTAACACACCAGAGGATATGTACCTGCCTGTATTTATGTAACCATCACTATCATCGGTTAAGCTTTTAAAAGAGTCATTTTTTATCAAAGAAATCAGTTTAAAATACTATTTTTGTTAACGATTGGCATAATACTGTATGAGAGCAAAGTGATTTTGTAAACAATAAGGTACTTACCAAAATAAAGATCAAACATTAATCAGAAACCAGCCTATTAAAACCACGTAAAACCTAGCTACACTAACAGGAAAGAGATATTTTAATTTGTCCAGATTATAAATATTCAATACAATGATTGTATCACAGATTATAAATAGGTAATAACTCAAGATGCAGTTACTCAGTCACTGCAGAGGGTTAAGTGAACCGGAATGCTGGCTGGATCTAGTCGTCGCTTTTTCTATTACTTTCCCTTGGGAACCGACCGCTCTTTTTCCTCCAATTAAATTCCATTCACGAGTTCAACAACGGTGTATGGATGAATGGACAATATTACTTTGATTTTCTTTAAAAAAAAAGTCGTTAGCAAGAAGTTGATTCACCTTAGCCAACGGGGGAAAATTCATTATCGTTAAAATATAAACATTGTCTTAAGTTGACGAGTTTGTGCCGCGTTGGTTATTGATCTTCACTGACGATCTGTGGGTCCTGGGTTCGATCCCTGGCTGGGGCAGACGCAGAGGTTTATTTGGCGGATAAATGAGTGTACTCTGGTCTTGGGCGGTGTATCCTGTTGTTTTCCGTATGTCTCCGCCACCCGCTACACAGGTAATCCTAGTGAGGGTTGTGACTGTATATGCGTTTATGTTGTTATCTTAAGTGAATATAATTTAAAAAGTCCTATCAGAAAAATCGTAGAAACTTTTTTACATTTTACTCATTGATTCTAGAATGACTGCAGCAGTACAATCTTGTTATTCTAATGTTTGTAGTTCTGACCACCAAGTCCAATATTTATCATTATTAAATCATGTTTAAATTGAATATCAATATGTTTAAAACACAACATAAATTTAGAGCTCAGCCAGGGTTTCGAACCACGAACCCCAAGAAGATACGACGACGAAACATTTACTCGGCTATCACCGCGCTAGCACCAAGATAATAAGGCCATCACAATTCACAATAGATGCGCGCTTTGCAAGCGTGCGCATAATACGAGTCTGCAATATTCCACATTCCGGTGACTGATTAGTAAAATAGATTAAACCTACTCAGAGTATTCACTGCTGATATCCGGTGCGCCAGACCGATGAAGGTCGTATGTCACGGAGAGTCGCGGACGCGGTCAACGCCAGCTGAAGCATCTAGTATTGCCAAGTCTAGTCTCTAAATATGTTGAACATAGCAGCCGAAATTCGACCAATTTTATTTTCTATATTAAGTAGCCTGCCTAATCGGCGACCGGAAGCTAATCGCTATTTTTGGTCATCTCGAGGTAACCTTAATGGCGTAAAGTCGCCTCACTTGGCAACACTGGCCCCTAATAGTCAGAACAAGTGAATGTATCAAAGTATAAATACTTTTATGTACTCTGTTTTGCGTTGACAGATAAGTAATATATAAGTACTTCGCATCTTTCACGTCAAATCGAATAAGCTCAGGGAAATGTTTTGTATAACCTTGTAGATATCATTTACCTTGATTTTTTTATCCGTATTATTTATTTATCCGAATGCACATAAAATCAATTGTTGTGATTTTATCAATAAGTTATTCATTTTACTATAATTGAATTATCTAAAAACTTGCATTCGTTTATGCCTTCCAAATACATTAAATAGGTACAGAGTTTAGAACACAGAGCGAGTAAATTAAAACATAACGTTGGAAAACGTGTACCGTTTAAATCGTAAAAATGCATTTACGGGTAATAGGAACGTGTAGTAAATCCACCTGTTGCGAATACACAACAGATAAAACTGCTTCATTGAGTAATACGAAGTAAAAGTAGTTTTAAAGTTCAGCCCTCAGTCGTCCCACACTAGGCCCACGCGGACATAAATAACCGATAGACCATTGACCAACGCTGCCCAAAATCCTCACCTACACCGACGATTAAATTTCTTCCAATTTCAAACTGTGAATTTCAACTCTATGTTCGTTTTACAAAACCTTTAATTAAAAAAAAAACAATGTCGTAATCCTCGCATCTCCCTAGTTAGAAAAAAGTATAATTTCAATATGTATTAAGGACCTAAATTATAATTAAGTAGGTACCATATTTTTAGTAACACTAAGTTAGGAAATCCATTTTTCTCGAATCCTGGAAGATGACTATTTTTATGTTGTCGTTTTGATATAGGATATATAATGCGCCAGCTGATTAATCTACGCGCAAATTTAAATATTGTTTAAACAGGGAATTATGTCGACTTTCCAATACGAACTCTCCGAATAGCAAGCTACTAATAATCGAAATTATTTTAATTGCTCATTGACTACCAATTTAAATAATGCGTCAAGTCGTACCTTATCTACGCAATTTGCATTCAATGCAATCGCCTGCCGACCTGCAATGCAAAGTTGAAGTTCGATTGCCTATCGCATTCCAAGTTATACTGCGCTATCCATTTCATTTGATAAATTATAATTTAATGTATAAAACATATACAACTATGTATACAATATAATACAATAAATACAATAACTCTTTATTGGGCACAAAAAAATAAAGACAAAGCACAGTTACACAAATACAAATATACAAATACATAAATACAGAATGACAATATACAAAAGTTGGATGGGGTCAAACACCGTCCATGACTTTATCTCATTGTAAATGAAGGAAAATCATTTTTCACCGCATAAAACTAATCGGGTTATATTGGCAAATGCACAAGATATACACCAAGATTTAATCCTCCATTTTTTAAACCTTAAAAAAAATTCCGGCCGTTGGCATAATGCCAAAAAAAGAAACTAATCTGCCTACAAAGACAATTTGCAGCTTTTGGAATCGATAGCGGATAATTTAAAAAAAAACATTCCTAAACATCAATTCTTTTATCTCGTTTGAAATGATCATGAATAAAATGAAGTCATCAGTTTAATATTATTATTACGATCCCTAATTAGCATAACAATATTGCTTTTAGGCGGCAGGTGAGAATTTAGTCAGAGATTATAACTTTTAGTAATTTTTATTACTCCTTGTATAATCTTTTATGTGCCTATTGACTAGAATACTTACGCTTATGTGTCACATAGATAAGTCTATAGTCGTATAATTGTATTGGTCCAATATAATCTTAGTGCGCCCTTAACGGCAATTGCAATTTCTATTAGCACTACTGACTTAAATTATCCATAGTATTTGTTTCTGAAAGATTAGGAAATACCATTATGAAATATAGATTTAAATAAATCCTTATTATTAGCAGTTTAAAGCTGACATTTGTGTGGAATGCGATTGTTACGACTTACATTTCGAGATAAAATGGAGTATACTAACATTTAAATGTTAGTGTGCCTTTTGGAAACGTGTTACATTTTCATCGCTTATTTTCACTGAAACGATCTAGATAACATTTGACAAATAAGTATCCTTATTACTCAGTAAAAGTAAAAAGTAAAAAGTATACTGCCTGGACAACAATTAAAGAGTCCCCAAGGCCCCGTTTTCGAATTAGAATTTTGAATCATATAAAACAAAATAAGTGAGTATCAATTTTGTTCCGCTGTCGCCATGCACGTCGCTGTCGTTGAAAACGCGGCGAAAGACCACACTCTCCACCAATCCGGATGGAACAGCGTGGTGGAGTACGCTCTAGGCTTCAGTCCCGAGAGACCCGTGCCCTGGAGTGGGCCGCTACTGGGTCTGTAGCTAAGACCACACTATAATTATTTACTCTTTTGCACTCACAGCTCTATGCCATTACCAGACGAAGAAGCGCACAGATTGCATTTTTTATTTAATTTCATTGCAAACCAGAGTATTTCCTGTTTCATTTCCCTTATCTAATAACATCTATAACAGTGAAAGGACGTATTAAAATATACTTTAGCGATTTATACAAATAACAGCTCAATAAATTACCGCATACAAACTTTCTAGACGTTTCCTCAGCTGTTAATGGCTAATGCCTATGCATTTATTGCGTGTTCCGTCATAAATATTTTATATAAGATCTACATAGCGGATGCACTCCATGCAAACGAAATTTTGTATGCTAATTTCGTTTCGAGATTTTAAAAGAAGATTCTCCGAAAAAACCGCTCTATTATCTCTCTGAAGCTAGTGAGACATCGTAAAGAACTCTATCTAGACTACCTATCCTAAAACTAAACTTTATTACGAAATGATTTCGTACATAGCGAAGCAAGGTTTACTTCTAAGATTTCAGACATGTCTAGGAGTATTTGACTTTCAAAAACGGCACCAAAAAGACTATATTAAAATTGGGTTCTTTCATCATTGTCATCTGAAATATTTTGTTTGATCTACGGAGGGGAGGCCAATATGCTTTTCGGCTCCAGGGGTCACAGCTGCCCCCCTTTCTTGATGAAGCCCGTTTGCATGCGAATCGCAACAGATAAAAAATGTCTAATAGTATTTACAAACATCCTAAAAAATAGATATGATTATGCAAAGCGAATTAGACAAAGTTGGAGAGTTTCATAACCAGTGTGCAATACGTTTTATTATGTGACCCACTCACGCCACGCCATCTCGTCACGGGCCATTACTCAAAATCTGTGGAATTTGCACCTACCCACTTGTCACGGCAACAAAAAACTTATTGCGGTATACGTTACCTAAATAATTGATTGCGGTTAATTGAGCAAATTGTTTGGTGATTGAATCTTACGTCACCTTTATGATTGTATTGGAGGTACGGTTTACGAAGCTCCGTTTTTTATTATTTGTATTCTTTGACTATTCTTATTGTCCAATCTGCCTTTTAGTTGTATTTTTAACGCATTCATCTTACGAAGAAAGCACTTATCACTGTCGTAAATATAAAATTAAATCTGGGAGATTTATAACTAAACTCAAAAGTTTAAAATGTACTCCGTTAAAACTCTTAGACTAATCTAACAACGTCATAACTCATACATAGTTTATAGCATTTAAATAAATGCATAAGCATAAATATTAAATTCGACCCCGAAACCCACTTGGTAGACGCGTAATCGCGGGAGTCCGGGTTCGATATCCGGCAGTAAATACGGTAGTTATTAATATCGTCATCAATTACGTCATATTTCCGACAAGCAAGATTCGGACTCTATCTCGGAAGGTTCAATACTTTATTGCAATCATATTGTGGTAGTTACATTTGATCTTATAGTTACTTTTTTTCTCATCATATGACACTGTCAGGGTATAGCAATTTTTATTTAAAATTATTTAATTTTTATAAGTGGGAGCGGACCGATCTAGATATTTTATAACTTAGTCAAGAAATATATGTTCAAAAATTAAGTTCATAATCCTATAAATGAAGGAAAATTAGTGGAATTGAAAACACACTAAAAACCGTTGTATCACCAAATAGTATCTTGTATATGATTTACAGAACAGAACAGGAACAGAGGCGCGGCAAAAACGTAATACGTATATAATTAAAAGAAACGTACATTCTTTGCACACATTTTCGTATGAACAAGAGTGATGGACGCTATTTTTTGTAACATACCAAGAGCTCTGATTTGATCGCTGTCAGCTTGTGACGAACACCAAAGGAATTTGCGCCTTTTTGCGGACGCTCTCGCTTAATTTCACACGACGGAATGAACGCAGTACGTCCACATAAAAAATTACATGAAAATATTGTAATTTTCCGTCAAGTGGTTCCATGGTTTGAGGTTGGTTGAAGGTGTAGGCTAAAGTAGCCATTTACAGCATGGTGGATAGCGCCTATCTATAAAGTGGTTGAATGCTTAAATACAAAGGAAAGTTACAAAACTTTAAGTCTGCACTTTTATGATTACTTAGGTACTTCTTATCTTACTAATAATATAAATGCGAAAGTCTGTTTGTTTGATACACCTTCACGCTAACCCATACAAATCTTCATAGAATTTGGTAGAGCGGTAGTTGGAGTCGCGAAGATGAATAAGGATACTTTTGAACCCAAATAAATAAACAGATCCCGAGGGATTGAAACATTATAAATTTTACGCGGACGAAGTCGTGGCCCACAGCTAGTAATCCTGTTAACATAGAATTTTAATGAGTAAGTAACATCATCAAGTATCATCATCTTATTATTAGTATGTAACCTTAGATTCTAAGATACATTTTCAATTTCAATTTATTCATTTGCAAAATAAGGTATTGAACAGATGGTCAAAGTGTCAAAACATAGATATATTATCACTCTTATCCTAACCGCAAAGGGTGTGCAAATTAACATACATGCAATTAAATACTTAATGCAATTTTTACATGATAAGTTTAGACTAAAATTAATAAATCATTATTACATTAAGAACAATATCGATATACCTAATCTAATAGAGAGTATCATATAATATTTATCACATCGTCATAAATTGAATATAATTAAAATTTGAAGGACGGAGCCATTGTTAACTATCATCATTAAATAATAATGTCACGAAATACACGTAACGTAATAACACGTAATAGTGTCACGAAAACATTCAACGGCTGAATAATAATAGCACTTTCCGATTAAGAAATGTTTCAATTGTTTTTTAAATATTTCTATACTTGCGATGAATATAGGCCTTTAAAGATGGCACCTTGTTATAAATTTTGACTGACATACCGAGTATAATTTTTTTTAAAAGAGCAGTTTCGAATTTATTTTGCACAGTTGATATTTATGCCTTTCACTTTTTAGGCACTCATAAATAATCAAGGATTTGATTTCACAAATTTCACGGTTTCAAATATGTACAAAGCGGGAAATGTCGTAAATTTCTTAAAATATTTTCCATTCCAAATACTGTCAGACACTGTTCCCCCACTGTGGTTGTGGTGTGGTCGGGTTGTGTTGGGGCGACTGGGATCAATACCGCGGACTACCTACAGTCCACGGTATCGATCCCCGGCTCGCGTGACCACTAACTAACACACAAATTTCGTCCGAAGGTGTAATTCACCTGCATATTCTTTAAGCTTTTCAACGCTCAGGCAGATATAACAAATAAAACAATAAAAAATTATTGTGACTGGAGTTTAGACAGAAAGCATTAATAATGAAGTCACTTAAAATAAAAACGATTTAAAAAAAATCTCTAAAGGTGACCGTAACAAGCCCGAATCTTTCCGCATTCATTTATTCACAAAAAAACAACGAACGAATCTTGTTTATTCATTATTGTTATCGTCCACCATCGGACGGTGCGTTAACAAAAACCGTGTTCCCAGGCGATTCGGCGCGATACACACGTGAAAGTGGCAAGAACAATGGCGAGTGACTAGGTAGTGTAGTGAGTCGGGGACAAAAGTGAAAAGTGAAGTGAGTGTTTCGAGTGTTTTGATTATGAGTTGAGGGGTAATAGCCATGTACCGGCCGAATTTCTACGAGAGCACCTGCTTCCGCTGCAATGAGATCGTGTACCAGGTGGACCGCGTGGGGCCGCTCAAGGACTTTACGTTCTTCCACAGCGGCTGCTTCAAGTGCGCCGTGTGCGGCACCAAGCTGACCTTGAAGGTGAGGATCTTCTGTTTTATTCTATCCTGGTAGCTGACTAGTATACCACCCAATGGAGTCACTCCATTGACATAGTGGCTTTTTGTATATGTAATTCGGCTTCTTCAAGTGCGCCGTGTGCGGCATCACTCTTACGTTGAAGGTGAGATTTTCTGTTTTATGCTATCCTGGTAGCTACTAGTATGCAGCCCTCTGGGGTCACTCTATCAACAAAGTCACCTTTTGTGCTGGTGGTATACTGGTATGCTGCAGCGCATTTGTAACGTCACTCGATTGAATAAGTTAAGTAATTTCGGGCGCGGTCATGAGTTGGACCGGGATTCCGGCTTCTTCAATATGGCAGACGGTAGTAGATGGGTAACCGCTAGTAACGGCTAGAAGTCAATTCCGTAAGAACTTTCGCACTTTAGAAGATACATAAAGTAAATGGTAACAATTGTTATAGTTATTAGTCAGTCAATCCTACAGATCCTATTATAGGTTGGTTCAAATGTACATATCAATCCATATTGGTAATCAATGAGCCATTCAATAGTCTTGTGACTTGTGGCCATCCACAACTCACAAGACTACTGAATGGCTCATTGATTACCACAAGCTACCAAATTTTCTAATCTTTGTTGATTATTTGATATAACAAACACTAAGTTGTGAACCAGTAATAGACGTAAAAGATTGTAAATTCAGTAATATGGCAGCGCTGGGCATGGCAAGGCCGCGCAAATGCCATGCGGTTGGAATGTCGCGAAGATACGTATCAAGGTCGCGAGCCAGGTACTCGTACCTTGCTCTCCATGTATCCGATCCTACGTACTCATGTCCTGCCCATCTACCTACGTTACAAGCTTTCAAATCGAACAGTAGGTGTTGAACGGGGTAACACAGTAGGCGGCATTGCAAGAATTGCACATAAAAATTCTAAAAGTCAGGTTTGAGCTAGTTCACCTTGGCTGAGGCCTGGCCTCACACAGCTCCTAAGCGGATTGCTTACAAGTTAGTCCAATCCAAAAGACGGAAGGAGTTCCACCAAAACTCTCAGCAATATTTACAAGAAAACGTCATTGAAGGTACCTTCTTATACAAATAAGTTCATCTGCAACATAAAGTCGTCAAAAAAGGGAAATTCTTCTCGCATATCGTCAGAGGGTCTGATCTCCCTGAACGAATACACGCGGAATCTGATTAAGTCTACAATACAATACAATACAAAATAAATATACTTAACTGTCCCCCAAGCCACAATAGTTATAGCAGTAGTTGATACACGGAACAATATTGGACAAACAGCGGTCTAATCGCTGAATAGCGATCTCTGCCAGACAACTTTTACTCTAGTTATAGAATAAAAAAATGTATTTTGGTTGACAAGACCACATCAAAGCGCTTCGAAGATAGCTTTCCTTTAAGCCTGCGATTAACAAATATGAGGCTGATATTATGATAT
>DWLO01001477.1:0-14850 GCA_018245335.1 Dalla quadristriga
GAAATACAATTGTCGAAAAACAATAATTTCAAAGCAGATATGGGCGTGGCGGAGATTCCGCCACGGGCGAACCGTGTACAGATTCTACCTACCTACCTATTCCGTGTACACCGTTTACCTTACGATGAAATAAAACGGTTTGAATTTACGTTTATTTATTTACTTTAAACACTGAAAATATTTAAATTGGATTCGATAAAAAGTCAATAAAAAAAAAATTGAATGTAGTATTTTTTTGACATTATTCTTACGAATCATGTTGGAATATAGGAATAGGAATAAAGGAATAAAAACTTTTTTTATATTGAGATTTTTTTTTCGAATCACTTAGTAAGCACCAAAACTATTATAAATAGTAAACTATTATATTCTGCAACAACAAACTCCTTCACGGGTGTGCAGTGTAGTGAAATACTTAAACGACGTGTGATGAAAATCGCCTCTTAAATATAAGTTAAACAATAGACAGTTTTCCGACTTGCAACACATCATTGTCCGAAGACAAGCTATAATGAACATCCAGAGCGCTTTGACTAACGAGCGCGGCAAATTGATAAATTTGCATTGTTTTATACTGCGGAGTTGTTTGCAATGTAAATTGGCGGAACATGTGTTATAAAAGCCTAGGTTGATATATCAGATGTTGTCCGTATGTCGAGAATGAAATACCATTATTGTTGAAGTGGTAGAGCCTGTATACGGTTCACCTGAGGCGTTATTGTTATTATTTTATTCTCTATTGTAAAACCTTAGAACTAGGACTACAATGGGCGGAATTAATGCCTGATGGTATTATCTACCAGTCAACCCTAACAACGCCACATGGGTACATACATTTCTGCCGTGAAATTATTGTTTATCTACAATTGTGTTTCGGTTAGAAAGGCGTGGATGCCGGCTTCACTTATAGAAGCGGCTATATATAATGTATTCTTTTCTTTAAATACTTTAATTAATACGGTATAAAACGGACAACTCACTCAAACTTCTCGTTCACAGAATCTCAAGCATTCTGACAATATATTCGTCCATTCATCCGCAAACAAATCACACTCAGGTTTTAGGTTTTATACATAAATATTATATAAAACTGTATATGTTAATATATGTAGATATTAACAATAGAAATTACACACTCACAAAGCACTAGGGGGTGAATTGGGGGTGGCAGACACATACAAAAAACAGCAAAATTTAACACACCCTAGAACAGAGTACAAATATATTGCCACATAAATGTTTGCCCCGACCGGGGATTAATCCCCTTCAGTTCGTCAATCAGGGTCACTAACTTTTATTTTTTTTATTTTTTATTATTATTTGTTTTTAATTTTAAGCATTTTTTTGTCATCTTTCTGTTGTTATTGTAGTTATTAGTGTTGCAGCTTTGACGGTAAATAAAGTATTCTATATTTCTATTTCTAATACGTCAATTGGCCAGTATAGTGGAATGCTCAATTAGAATCCAGGTACCTACCTGTGAATCCAAGTCGTCTTCAACTATAATTTCAGCCTGGTTTAATATTTTTAACCAATTGCTTTGAGCTTCTACTGACGTGCTGAGACATGGCGGAATTTTTAATCCAGGCATTTCCAGAATATTATCTACCAATCGATTTAGTTTTAACGACTGTTTGCACTTAATTAAATTATATTCACTGGAATTTGGATTCGTTACTTAATGAGCTCTAGTAAATAACCATAATTTAGATAATAACAATTTACACTTCAAGAATTTTAGTATTCATTTGACATAATAATTATATTGTCAATAGCAATTTGAAAGAATTGAATTTTGAAATGCATAGATCTGCTATTTCTGTTCGTTGCAGTTCTAAAGACCTTTTAGCCAATTGTAGATCTTATTTGGCTGAATGATCTACGTCCACGATTAAAATAAAGCTACAAAGGGATTATTAAAAAAAAAAATTAAACGCTTACTTACACACTCACACCCGCGCACTAGGATTCCCTGTGTAGCGGGTGGCGGACACATATTTTATAGTTAACAACACAATTTAACACACCCAAGAACCGAGTGCAAAATTTATCTGCCAAATAAATGTTTGCCTCGACCTGGATTCGAACCTGGGGCCCAGAGTTCGTCAGTTAGGGCCACTAACCAACGCGCCACGGAGTCTTCGAATTTAAAAAAACTATTGCCTTTTCCAGGGTTATCTTCATACCAAAATTAAATGTTAGCATTAATATTAATCTTAATTAATTCTTAGTTCGTAGTCATTGCAAATTGAACTCTAATAACCAATTATAACATTAATTCAAATAATCAACAGTAAATTATAATAAATAATTCAGTTTTGTTTGGTTTAGAACTTTAAGCAAAATGTTGACTGAATAAATTTCATTAAATTCGTGGGTTATGTTACCGCAATTCACAATGGGGTACCTTGTATGAGTACCCCCTCTTCACACCTTATCAGTGGTGCAGTGGTAGAGTCTTTGTCTTACACCCTGTTACAGTGAGCCCCTAATAGACTGAAGCCAAATACTACCTCTGTAATATTTAGCACATTCAAATTTCTGTAAATAAGATGTTTCGCAACTATTTCCATCATTGAAGGTCGTAACTCAATAGGAAGAATACGCTTACATTACTCGAGTTGCAAGAATTTCTTCCAATTGACAGCTGTCAGAACAAAACGCGGGAATCGTGCGAGCCATGCGTTGGCAGTCCGCCATTTTGATACATAATTAATGACGAATCGAATGATGTATTGTTTATTTTTAAAATGCGATTGGTTATTTGATTAGTAATCCAAGAGTTTGCGTAGGTCACATCCGTTTTGTGCTGGGTTTGAACCGTAGAATCGCTTCTATTATGGCTCTGTAAGACCCTAAATTAGAAAAGATATTTTTTTACTGGTGTACAATAAATTTTGAATAAAACATATTTTGTCTTAGCACAGCTTTTACATTATTCTCTGTAGATCCTTAGCGTTGGGTTGTGTTATGAATTTACTACAAAATCAACAATTTATTCCAACACAAACCTTTATTGGATCAGCATATCAGCTTACTTAATATTTAGCTTTACTTAAATAACCTTTACTTAAAATTTTGATCACTTTGGTAATTTTACTCAATCCATCTCTTATATACACCCTGCGTTATCTTTTCCTCTATTCTGTCCTCTACTCAAAGGTTGTCTGGAAGAGATCGATCTATAGCGATAAGACCGCCTTTTGTTCTGTCTTTTACAATGCTGCTGTACTGTTATTACTTCGTGTGTACATATGAAGAGTATTCAATATGTCTTTTTGTCTATCTATTAAAAAATGAATTCAATTTAAAGTTGGAATCGGATTTAATAAATTTAACATAAAAAATTTGGTCTTTGGTTTAAAAATTGTTTTATTGATGAATATATAAAGACATACATTTTTACAAAATACTTTATAATCACTTACGAACAAACAAACGCAATTTCACATACATAAAACGCACGATAAGTTACAAGATTAAGTTAATGAGTATTTAAATACTGGACTTCCAACGGATCACGCTTATAATACAACTCCTCACCGAGTCTGGGGCCCTACTATGAAAATCGAAATGAACGCTGCGTTTGGAAGGATTGCAAGACAGAAGAATTTTGTAAATACAGACATTATTTACTTTTATAATATTTTAAAACGGCCTGGCCCTAAACTTGCAATCCGTCCGAGCGCAGTGTTAGTTTCGATTTTCATAGTAGGGCCCCTGCATCCTTTCCCTCAACCTACCGCCGACACGGAAGCGTCCTACTATTCCTACAGAATGTAAAACACGCGCTTCCTCGTACCACCAAAACTGATGAGCGGAAACCCACCAGGATGTCCTCAGCCTTTATGGTCCCCTGTCTCCATGTCTGCACATTACACGGCGTTGCTTAAAATATGGCGGTGTCGGCCATTTTGTAATACATGCGCGTGCGCCGTTTCCTGCGAGTAAAGGAGCGCTCGGTAGCCATTGTTCGCTGGAGGGGATGCGTGTGACCCGAATACATATGGGCTTTGATCGAGTAAAAAACGTACAGGTGAAGTCGTGTTCAACTGTTCAAATAGATGGGGCAGCCCGCCTATCTGATGGTTTACGAGCGCGGGGGAGGAATGCTGTATTTATTGGATATTTTCAACGCTGGCGTGTGAACCTTATTCGGCTTCGGTCTCATAGAGACAGATAACTGGGAGCCTAGACAAAGTACTAACGTTCTGTAAGTGCTGACGCTAATAGTTATTTCTAAAATGTACGGGATAGACACGCGCAATCTCTGAGAGCGACGGTCAATAGTCTACGATTCGAATATTGATAAACGTGTGTACTATAAATGACATACAGATGTACGTCGGCCTGGAAGCCGATTTTATCGAGATCGCAATAACAATTCGTCAGGTATCGTTGGTGAAGCCAACCGACGTCTTTAAAGTTCAAATTTGCTCGAAAAATCACATGAAGGTGATACCAATAGTCTCGTCTTGCGTTACACAACTACCACCCTGGTTGAATTTGTTCAATAGATGCGTTGCATCTTCTGCGGATGGACGCATCTTATAGTGAGTACGTAAATGTAACAAAAAACCACCAGCTAACAATCCAAGGGCGTATAGTCGGGCTTTTAAGAGGACACAACTAAACTGTGTGCCTAATTGCATCAGTGTAAACATAAACGTGTTTCCCCACTAAGATAACTCTGTTTACACGAGTCTTATCTCCCATTCGGAGTTAAGTAAGATTTAAACGTTTCTTTCTAATACGACCTTCTCGGACCTTTTCTGCTATGTTATGAAGGGACCTGGGTTCGATTGACCGGCGTTAATGCCAGGGTAACCTGTTGCTCTGTGATGATGGCAGAACAGAAAACAATTGTCAACTCTCCACCCCTTCCCGCGTGTGTCGTATGAGGCGACTTAGGGAGTATAATGGAGAACGAGCATCAGCGCAGCAACCCGCCTGCCAATCGTGGTGATTATGGGCAAATCCTCCTATTTTTAGGAGAGGCTTTTAGTTCAACAGTGGAGTGCTATAGGCTGTTGATGAACATGTATACGGCTATTTTAAGCCGCACAAACAACAAATCTTTGAGAGCCCTGACTCCTACAAAAGCGTGAGCTGTGGCCAAGGAGTCACTTCTTTCCCAATAAGGTGCAACAATATTATTTGTTATACAGTCCTGATAAATCTTACAAAAAAGAAAAGAAATACGTACTTATGAAATGATAAAAGGTAGATTATTATACATACTCTACATAATTATGTGTTTCTGGGTGTGTAAGTGTATGTAGGTAATGCGAAAAGTTGTGCCAGTTATGTTACTTTTACAAACATTTAAGATTACTGACTCGTGGATATAAGTGTTCTGTGTACTGACTGACTGCTAACAGTTATTTAACCAAGCACTTTAAATAATCGGCGTATGAAATGATGACGTCTGTGTGTGTATAAGCCCTACAACCACTACAACTGGGACCGTGAGTAAGGATGATTAAATTTGATCAGAAAAATAAAAACAATGCGGTTTTAAAGATACAGTTGGGGTAGGAATTGAAATATGGCAATGGTGGCTAGAACAAGCGACTGATATCGGTTATTTGTGACTAATTTCGGATAGTCCTATTCGACTCCTTTATCGACTACGAATACAATTAAGTCTAAGTAGGTATACCATCTAAGTAATTGTGTCTGAGCTGAGTTGTGTTACAGCGACATCCTTAAATTAGCTTACTACTGCAGACCAGACGAAATCCTAGTGCCCGTGTTAAACTAGGCCTAATAGACTTTCAAAAACTGTTTTTTGAACATTTTGTTGAGTGAGACTAGTAAAGAAAACTCAAGGAAACGTTGCGAGAGTTCTCAGAGGAGTAGGTACCTGTTAAGTTGGCCAACTTACCTTTGATCCAAAGCCTTGATCATTGTTGTGGACAGGGCCGGTGATAGGTTGGATAAGTAATGAGTGTTCTCTTCGGCACTTCAACAAGATGAATACATTTTCAAATGCGGCGAGAGCGACTTATAAAAAAATGGTTAGTTGTGCAAAATATTTGAATCGGCATTGTCACAAAACATTTAATTTTCGTCGTTTTGTGCCACTGGATTTTAAATTGTATTCAACAGAGTAGTCGCGATAACAGATCGTCGTAAACTCAACTTGAATAGAAATTATTGGTAGATGTCCCATCTATGTACCTACTTAGATAAGTACCCTCTAACTCGTAAAGATGTAGGTTTTCCCATCGTCAAAAATGGCTATTAAATAAAGCTATAAACTGTTTGTTGCCGTAATACCTAGCTCGTGGCGAAGGTCTCGTGTGACCACTGTCAAAGGAACCCACGAAAGTTGGATGGAATAGTTCATAAAGTTTAGGGAGTACCTTACGCGCTACGTCCCCGTCTGACACCAAATACCTACACAGAATGTCTAATTGGTATTCATCTGAGCGTGTGTTGACCAAGCAGCGGTGGGGAAGGGTTAATAGCCGGCGCCGCCTCCGCGCCCAGGCATATTGTACCGAGGCCTGCCCGCGAGCGCCGCACGCTCGCCCAAACTAAACGCTAATTCAAATTGTCAATATTTGAACAACTGCAGTGATCGATCCACGACTTCACCGCCACACGAGCCGGTGGCTGGGAAGGCAAGATGTCGGCATAGCTGATTGACTGAGATATACGGCTGTGTCACATCGAGCCAGCTCAATCCACCGGCGTTCTACGTTCGCAGCGCCAGAAGAGAAATCAGAAGATGGATGCTTCCGTTCCGGAACGAAGATTTGCACTATTCCGATCGCTCCCGTAACGCGGGGTGGAGGGTGCGTGACAGCTGTCATTGCGCGCTTTCTGCCTTTCTCGTCTCATCTCAAGTCGTCTCGCTCTCGGTCGCCGCGGCAGAAAATCTTTATTTTTATCACATACGACAATGTTCTCGTAGAGTGCGACCGGCTCTGTGCGTGATCCAATACGAAAATTACGAAGAAATGGCGAACGACGAGGTGATAGGGCCGCGAAAGACGATGTTTGTTTTAGTGATTGTTGTGGGGTGTTTCGCCGTGCTGTGGCCCAGGATCCTGTCCCCGCTGGTCATGGGCCCCACTCGGGAGCAAATCCAGCCGAACCAGTTCGACCGGGACGCAGGTAAATAGGTATTTTTATCTCAATGTCAATATCGCTGGACTGAGCGGCATAATCTTAGGAGCAAATCTAATTATACGTTGTGCGAGAGTTCATTAGATTATTGATTTATTAGGATGCGCTCTGGGTCAATATGTCTGTTCACTAGATTCAATTTGCTACGAAAATAAGCAGTTTTAGCTCGTAGACATTAGGTTTTAAGTAATGAGCGAGATATGTTTGCCATTCACAGCTCCGAGATAGTTCTACGCAAATATGTCGTGGTCCAGTTGTTGACTCTGGGGCTAATGTTTACAAAAGATCCAATCGGAATGTCGTCGGTGCTTATGTAAAGAGTAATATTTATGAATATGAGGCATAGAACTGCCTCGCTGCGAACAGTAGATGTTTTATGATGTAAATGTAAAATGTAAATGAACAAACAGGCTACAGAGATCATTGTGTGTTTTCATTCTTGCTGGCTTCGACGCTAGAAAAGTAGCTTTACAACTGGGTAATGATTTTGAAAATAGAATAAGAACGCATACTTCTCAGGGTTTAGTTAAAAAAAATGGCATGAAGAATAGTCTTCGTCATTCATCATCAATATAAAATCATGATTGTGTTTATTCCAACACTTGATCATTCTCACAGCTAGATCATTTCAGATTTTAGATGTAAATAAATAAAATAAATTTAGTCTTGTCCTTGTAAGTAAATAGGTAGGTATTACTAGATAGTTATTCTCTGTTTCTGTAGTGCAGTGTTATAAATACTTTCTTATAAATTTCGCATGTCATTTTATATATCTAGCAAAACTATTTTTAGTATGCAATTCACCTGCCAAATATTAGTAATAACTCATATGCAACTTGTAACAAGTTTACGACAAACTCATTTGCAGACACTATCATTTATGACCTGAAAATTGATGGTTATCTTTTAAAATTTACTTTTAGTTTAAAAAAATTGTGTTGACAACACTATAACCCCTGCTGAGCTGCCATTAACAACAACATAATTATGAAAATCTTGTAAAATGTACACTATAATAGACACCATGTAAATGCAATGACTCAAGCTCCGGAATGATCATAAGTATTTTAAATAACGTTAACATTATTTGCAATTCTACAATATCAACATGATTAATTGAATCAATTATGGTGAATAAATTTACTTAAATAGTTATTTCCTGCAGATATAATATGAGTTGTTCTTTTGTATGTTTCTATGATTCTCGAGCTATCATGCAACTCTTCAACGGATTAGGTTGTACTTCTACTATTTATTTAATTAGCAATGATATCATAAATAACTAATGGACCTGGCAGACTTTGTCCTCCCTTGAAAAATCATGCTATAGTATTTGTGGCACTAGTCATGAGTTCTTACTTACAAGTTTCTGTGTAGGGATTTTAAGCAAGCAAAGTAGTGCACTGAGCCTTGTACTGATAATATTATTCAGTGTCGAATGGAATGCCACTTTATTAGTTGTAGTATTATGCTGGTAGTGTTTTCTGAATTAAATGAAACTAATGCAATTAAAACCTAAAGAGGAAAAAAGTTGTTTCAAAACCATGATAAGCGCAGGTTCATTTATATAACTAAACATAAATGACTGCCTTATCTTTACATTATTTTTGTTGTGAATGTTCCAGGAAATTTATTGTGGTTAGCTAGATAAAAAGTTAATTTTTCCAACTGCAATCAATATGATGTTACGTGATTTATAATAGGACATGAAGTTGACCAGATTTATTTATTTAACAGGTAGTATTAAAGTAAATACATTCGGACAAGTTATTTGTACAAGTGCTGGCAGATTAAAAAGCAAGCATTGTACTAACAATATATGGTTAATTTTATTAAATTCTTTTATTTATATACAAGTTTCGAGGCAGATAGGGTAATAAAGATTTATACAGAATTCTTTCATGATAGTCTGAAATTTGATTAGGTATTTTGATATTTTTTTTATCTTAGCAACTGCAGATATGTAGTTTTGTAATTTAAAGCTGATAATTTAAGGATTTCATTTCGCAACATATATTTGAAATGGAAGTAAAAAATTATTGCATTGTTAATTGTGTAGCCATTTTGTGTTAATGAGTCTTTCCAATAGGCTGCTGTGAAATGATATTCGAGACGGATGTAGCTGTTTTGGAACTAGTCAACGAAGTGTGCAGTTCAGCTCTTGGTGTGGGGAAGCTGTCACAAACAGCAGCTGAATGTAGGAAGGCTGTCAACGACACATGCGGGGTGGACATAGCGGTCTTCCTGAAACGGAACCAGAATGTTGGCAAGACAACAAAGATGCTTGTAGAGACAATGCAGAATAGCAACAGCTCCTGTCTGAGAGAGCACTTTGGAGTCCCCGTGTACAGCCTCGGCCCTCACCTCGCAGCCAAATCATGGGATATAAAAGACAGTTAGTGAATCTGTGGTTTATGGTTGGCGAGCATGAAGTTTTAAAATGTTTTAACTTAATTATTAACCTGAATCCACTAACTCTTTGTGTCGAAATTTATGTAGTTGTTTATTTTGTGTCTGTAACTAACCAATTGTTGAAGTTATTAATGTGAATCTTTGGTGTGATGGACTTTATAATAACTAACTGTTTCATGGACAAAATTTTTCCCTGAAATATTTTAACTGACAGAACTGTAAAGTGAGGTGGCCAGTAAGGATACCTAACAAATGGGATAGGAATTAAATATAGACATGTTTAGACCATGACATGACAATATGACACGAAGTATATTTTAAAATATCTCCGATTACTCCGGGAAGAACCGATTTCAATGCGGCTTGCTTATGAACTCATTAAACTCACTATAAAAAGGGTAAAATTAATTGTAGTAAAGATAAATATCATGCTTTTGAATCTCTATTAATACGGTAAAAATCATTGTAGCAAAATATCTTAAACGAGTTTAAGAGCGAGCACACGTGATGCAATCAAACGTGATGCTGCTCCGATTAGCACCTGAAAATGACGTAAACGTGAATTGAAATTACTGGAATGCTGCCACATTTATTCTGAATACCCACGAGATTGAGATAAGTAGCCAAGATCGCAACTTCCAGTTTAGTGAGATTGTAAATTAGAATCTGTTGTTGTCCCTTCCGACCTAATCACCGGATTCCAGCGTTGTACGCGCAGTTTAGCTTGATATCAGCGCTTCAACATTACAATATTTTCCAAAAGTCTTAGCCGTTGTAATATGCGTCTAAGAAACTGATTTGGCACCGGTAAATAAAGTGGCTTTAGCGGTGAAGGAACCCATCGTAAAGCATGCCTGGTAGTTCTCTACATTGTTCCCGACTTTTGTTCGTAGTTGACGTGTCACGTCAAGGAACCCGACATAAATCTTTAGGGTATCGCGTCTCCTCACACGCGTCAACCTGAAGGCCGCCAGCTACATCGGGAACTCCTGGGGCGGGGTACCTCTGACCCTTCGGAGGAAGACTACAAAACGTAGCATTTGTCGACTGAAGCTCTAAAGTGGGTTAAAACACCAGGATGCATTAGCACCCTAAGAAGGCTGAACGGGTATCTCCATATCTCTGGGCAAGGGCCTCTCACGCAGCTTCGTTGCCTTTCTCTTGTGAAGAGTTAGGATCTCGCGGTTTTTTGAAGGAAATACGAAGCCGTGTGAGATGCACCCAACTTACTGAGTGACAAAGGCGTGTCAAGTGCCGTTCGACTTTGACCTTTAACAACATGGTGCGTCATCCGCGCTGCATACTATCTTCCTGCCACTAAAATGTTACGCGGGCCGCCTGCGTGTCGTCAGCCCTCCTAGGGAATGATTTTTGGTTCTTTGCACGACCGCAACCAATGTTGCTTGGATGTGGTGGGTAGTCATCACTTATCTACGTCGTATACGGCTTACAATATAGGCCACGCTGCGGAGAAACGTGCATCAATGATAAATCAAATAATGTTACTTAATCTTGCCAAACGTTGCTCCACAAAAGGTGACTTGCGGTGTTAATGCACCGTATGGCGCACAAAGATGGATTAGGCCTACCATTCCTCAATGGGCTAAGGATGACGTCACGCGGCACCAGAATCGTAACCCAAACACGGCTTTTTTTTTACTACACGTCATACAAACGTCTACAACTTGACATGGCCGATGACGTCTCGTTCTAAACAATGGCGTTGCGTTTCGCAATTTTAAATTTAGGTCGCCTATTTTAAACATCTCTTTTTTTATATTTTTTGCTATTAAAAAGGAATAAAAAAGAATATGGCATTATATTGAATTTCTGAACGATAAATATTGGAAAAAAAATATATGGGACCAAATTTAAAGTACACGCATACCCACAGAATACAGAATAAACATACCCTATTAACAACTTCTACTTTGATCTATCCTTGCTTCGTGGGGACTGTAATGGCCACTACTTAATTCCGTCTCACATTTTCCAGCTCGTTCAGTGCCAGCTTAAATCCGTTTGATATCGGTACCAATCAATTGAGACCTCATCAATTAAATTCAATTAATAGTTTCGTAATAATAGAGATTACAAAAGCGCGAAGGAGTTTGCGTTGGCCGCTAGGCTGAGATTGAACGATACACGGTTGATTAAACAGGTTACGTTACGAGGGAATTGTGAATGAAGGCGTTGTCTCTTTAATGCAACAATACCAATTGTTCTCTTAAACAAACCTAACCATATTATATCTAGCTACGCTGTCGGAAATTGCGGAATTTTGGAACACTGCCAAAGTCATCTAGTTATAATCCAATGTAGTGTTTTGTTTATAAAATGTTTTGGTTAGTTGTGCGATTATTTCATAATATTTGTTAGATATAAGGGTCTCATCATCATCATCAACAGCCTATAGTAGTCCAGTGCTAAAGGCCTCTCATAAAAATAGGAGGATTTTCCCATAATCACCACGCTGGGAGGCGGGTTGGTGATCGCAGCAGATGGCAGTTGCTGCAGAGAGGAGGCTACTCGTTCTCCGTTACATTCCCTTAGTCGCCTCGTACGACGCGAGAAGAGGAGGGGGTGACAAATGTATTTTGTTCTCCGTTACATTCCCTTAGTCACCTCGTACGACGCGAGAAGAGGAGGGGTGGAGACAAATGTATTCTGTTCTCCGTTACATTCCCTTAGTCGCCTCGTTCGAAGCGAGAAGAGGAGGGGGTGACAAATGTATTCTGTTCTGCCGTCACCACACGGCACGATATAAGGGTACAGCCGGATATAATACACTAAATAATTTCTCAACTACGCTACCGCACATTTTTGACGTGAAATTTCCGGATTTGCTATGTTACCAACGCACCACACAATAGTATAACAAACATGTTTGGCTTTTTATTTTTACGTTCTTAAATATTGATCTTTGATTAGCGAATCCCGCCGTGAAAAAGGGATAGAAACAAACCTTGTTTAGCAAGTAAATCAGGATCGCACATTCGTACCAAAAATTGGATGAGGATGATATAGCGATCATCAGCTATGATGATGGGATAACCAGTTGCCAGGGATCACAGAATAACACTATAGAATAATCATAATTTAAATTCAAGTAAAACATATATGAATTTGCATGTTTATCAATATTTTTTTCCATTTGTAACACTAATTCTCGTCAACAGCTGCCAAACAAATACAAATCGTTTAACAAACAGGAGAAAAAGGTTCTGAAGTGTTTTGTCTTTGCCTATTAATACATAGATACTAGAGCCTTCAGCGAATTAAGCGCTGGTGTCGTGATATTGAATAATCTCAAACCTTTCGCGTCAGTTTCGAGTGTCAAGATGCATCTAGAAATTAGCGATTTTAGCAGTACGTATTGCGGTGTTTGGCTAACAACGTCGAAAAAACATGTCTCGTTTTATGTAAGTACTGGATTCACCAGCAAAATTAGCGCTCGTGTCGTGATCGTGTATGTTCTCAGAGGCCTTACGCGTCAGATTCGAGTATCACCAATCACGACGCATCTGGAAATCTGCGATTTTAGCAATACGTATTGCACTGTATTAGCCAAACGCTAACAACGTCGATAAAACATGTCTCGTTTTATGTAAATGGATTCTCCAGCGAACTGTGCGCTTGTGTCGTGATCATGAATGTTGTCAATCACAGTGCAGCGCGCGAAGCGCGGGCGTCGCTAAATATAGTCTGGACGCACAGTGGGCGGAGCGAACTTGAATTTTGTCAGTAATTTGTTGATGACACGGTTTTAGGACATGGCAATATTTTGGAACGCTTGGAACACGTTATTGATTGCGAATTGTTTGGGAACCGAACAAATGCATCGAAGTCCTCGCGTATTTTACTGGTCGTTTCTCGTTAGACCATAAAGGGTTATGGTCTCAAAGATTTTTAGCCAACACTTGTCACAGCATTTCTCCGACAGGTTACGTGAAATTCACTTAAAAACTTGATGTTTGTGACTAGCACTGATACAGATTTCCAGTGTACGTGTTTGACTGCTTTACTATAGATGGAACTCCGCTTTCTTCGGTCTTATACTAATGTCATCCATTCTTGCTACTTTTACTCTTTTCTCTCTAAAAATGATAAAATCACACTTATTAGCGAAACTTATTCAACCAATAGCAAATATATTTAAACTGAATTTAATGACCCACAAACGCATAATAGTCAGTTAAAGTAAAACAAGTCGCGAGCTTATTACGTTCATAATTATGGTTTCAATTAAAGCAACGGAAGCAGTAATTGGGACTTTGTGTTGCGAGGTTTCAAATTAATAACTAACATTATGGTAGTGGTGACGAGTACGTTCTAGGCATTGATGTTACGATCATTTTGGGTACCATACTGTTGTAGACACATCCCGTGATAAAAAATCCTTGAAGGAAACCGATGAGATCAAACAACCTCGTTAAGTTTCATCTAACAAATAAAAAGGCTTTGATAAATCCTCCACCGTTTCGTGCTACTTAACCAAACTAAGCTCACCGAGTAGATAAAATTGCTGACACTCATTTGTGCTCTTCAGTATTCTGTTATTTCATTAGTAGATTCATGAAGAGTCATTGTCTTACTAGTTTACACCATGTGTATCTGCGTTGCAATGTTTATCTATATATATAAAAGCAAAAGGACACTCACTCACTTTATCTTATTAAACACGAAATCTCAAAAGCTACTTGACCTATGGAGGTTAACTTCCCTTCTGCGTTTATTGAAGTCCTCAGGATTATCGTAGACATCATTAAAAGATTATTATAAATTCAGTTATCAATAGCATTCGGGTAGAGCGCTAGAAGGTCGCAATAAATCAATCTAACGACGCAATGCTGGTGGAGGTTCTAGTACTTGCCAAACCTCAATAGTACGCACCTACTGTTGGCTCTCGAGTATGTGCTAAGGTGTGCTGAAGGTTTATCACCTGTGTTTTGAAACATGCAGCAACAGTCAGGCCAAACGTATGTGGGTGGTCGCGATGCGTTGGGAGGATTATGAATTTACAGAATCTATATCCAACCTATACCATCGGTGTTTGTGGCTAAGCATTCAATTTGGGTTAAACTTTATTCATATTATAAACTTGACTTGCTGTACTAAAGCAAAGGGGAATATGATTTGTTTTTAGGCACAGGTAGACATTCAGATTTTTTTTTGGGTACCATTCGAGATTTGTGGAAAAGTAAGTTATAGTGGCGCTTTAACTAAAAAAAAAAACGCTTTCACACTCACACCCCCGCACTAGGATTCCCTGTGTTGCGGGTGGCGGACACACACAGAAAA
>DWLO01001478.1:0-14847 GCA_018245335.1 Dalla quadristriga
TTCCAAAATCTGTGAATGCAGGTCAAAATATTTCTAAAAGTTAAGGATAGTCTCTTAAGAGGGTTTTCTCGGAGTTATAACGGTTAAGGTTCTCGTACCCGCCCTTACTGCACCGTCTCGAAAATCCACCCTGTATTAAGTAAGATATATAGATAAACTTTGTAATGTAATATTGTTAAAACTTTGTTTTCTGTATTACCTGTGCTCACGTATTTCTATATCGGCGTATAATAGTGTTTTTGTATACTTACTATTGGTATTGTATTGTTACTAGGTTTCATAGACTATATACTTCAGTGCAGCTGGCGTAAAATTAAATAAAGCAAGGTACATTTATCGATCAATCCTGGAACCGATTTTATTCACGTTATAAATTTTTGAAAACGATTTCCCGTAGCCAAAATCGAGTGCTCGCGAAATTGGCCAGCAATGTTATAACTAAGTAAATTATACTCGGTTCTTGACGCTAAGTATAGTGCGCGTGCCCATGTATGCTCCATGGGTTTTAAATTAAAGGACCGCGACCACAAAGGCCTGTGTTATTTTAGGTCATACATACATTTGAGTAGGAAATTGGCACTTTTGGTTATTTAATTGAAAGTTGAAAGAACGAACGCATGATTGCTAATTTGGACGATTTATTCTATTTGTTTTAAGTATCTTTTGTTCATCGTTTTTTTTAGATGCAGGCATTTTCAATTAAAAAAATTAAAAACATTTTATAAATTACTTAGCATCTTTTTGTGCTCTTGTTTTTTTATACGCATTCGCATTAGGATTCCCCGTATTGCGGGTGCCATATACATATAAAACAACACAATTTAACGCTCAAGTCTCGAATACAATAAACATTTATCTGCTAAATAAATGTCGGCACGGGCCAGGGTTGGAATCCGGCACCCACATCTCGACACTACCCTAAGCCATGGTTTACCCTGAATGTTTATTTTATTTCTGTTAACGATATTGAGGATGGTCAAAGTACGAGTAATATGATTCAACTTAACGTAAGGTATTATTTCTTCATTTTCCACCTTGAGAATAAAGTATTTTAAACACATTTTTCTTAATGTATGTTAGTTCAAACAGTAAACAGTTACATTCTATAATAAGTATTGTATTAAAAAACAGTACTGGATCTGTATCGGACTTGTAATAAACTTAATTCTGCAGTGGTCCACTTAATGTAGGTTAAGCAAACGAATGGGCGCGAGTCTACATAACTAACGGCTCGGACCACGATTTAGTAAATTAATTCACTTAAATTCCTTTAGTGTGAACTGGATACCTCTGACCTTTATTGGGTAAAGACAATTCCTATTTGCAATTCTCAATTACCAGTACAATTAAAGGCAGCGTCTTAGTGATTTAATTAGTGTAGTGTGTTGTTTTAATTAAGACATGCGGTGTCGCCCGCGCAGATATACATACTCGTACCAATGGAGATGCGCTCAATAAGTCTTTTCCGGGAGTCAATTCCAGTCCTAACCGTCTTTTCATCATTACCTTGTAGTATTAAATGTGGTATTTACGAGTAGATTGTAGACAGTAGTAATGAAGTATGGACGAATGGACGTTGTAGCTGACCATCGAAGTAGATGAATACTCGGTGCGTACGATCTATTGTTATAGAATAAATATTATTATTATTATAATCCTAATCCTTGCGATCTCACCTTAAAGTAACTGTTAATAACGGTGCGACAAACCTCTGATTCGACAGTAGGCATACAAATTAAAACAATTAGGAAAGTTTGTAAACAAACAATCGTTTGTAATTCACGCACGTCTTACAACCGTCGATAATAGACGAAATTTAAACTTCATTTCATTTGTTTGGACCTTGTGATAAGAAAATACCTCGGACATCTTAGATCTAAGATATACATCTATAATCAATAGATCAAGATAAACGATGTACATATAGACCTTGAGCGAGAGTTCGATCAGTGACTAATCTTAGTTAATTCACTGTCTAGTAAAGGAGAGAAAGGAAGTTTTGAATAATCTCGCCTTTACGAAGGTCTTTTAGACTTCAACTTCGTAAAAGCTAAACTAAAATAAATATTAAAATGCTGGATTTCACAGCCACGAATGTAAAATGTTTTATGTCTGTCATACATGAGTTTGCCGATGTCCTTTGCGCCCGTGTGTATCCCAGTAAGTTGCGGCAGGATTGAGCGCGCGTGGACGGTCAATACATTTTCGTTAAATACAAGTAGGTTTATACTTGTCGCTCTGATGGTCTGATGATTGACTTCATACTTCACTTAGAACTTTCGACACTTACTTAGTTCTCCTCCACACTGGATCAGCATCAAGCATGTACGTCCATGCCTCACTCAGTGGTTAAGATGGAGTAATATACGTAAAAGCTTACTACGGAAACCTCTGTGGCAGTGTGTACACGAGTCGGTTGCGCCAGCCGGGGGCGCGCGTGGCCTGTCGATGATTTATCAATAGCTGCTCGATGGCTGCACGACGGAGCCGGCCACTCTTCCTAGCAAGCGTGTCAAGTCATGGCCGATAGCGGATACTTATAGTTATATCATAGAGCCGTGTAGTATCCGTACCCGACCCGTATAGTCTCCGTCGTGCCCCGTCCCTCTATTATATTTGATCCCATTGATTTATTACCAGCCTACTAGCATTTATGTCCTAGATAATTTATGTTAAAGATTCATGCCCCTATGACACAATAAAATCCCAGTAGATATTAGAACTGTATGGATATTCGTACATCCGTACCTAATTTAATCGTTTCCCGATTCGTAAAGTGTGAATAATTTAAAAAACGGATTATAATATCTTTGACCGACATTGTAGGCTGCATTTTAACTTAAAATTCTTTCCGCCTATACCTTGAACCAATCGCTTCTAGTTTTGTCCCTTCGGTAACCTCCTTCCCCCTCTGACCGGCCCCTACCCAGCCTAGTTGCGCACGCGTCGCTACGCCCTGCCCTACCGCGCGATAAATACTTCATAATATCACTATAGGTCATCTACTTTAAGGTTGCCTGCTATTCGAATCCGTTACACGAGACATCACATACTTAATCAGAAGGTGGTAGAACCTAAATACAATTCAAGTCTCAGCTACACTTCAGCCGTGATGCATTTTTCGTTGTTTCGTCGTTCAATTTTATGTTGGTCTCAGGTGTCCATGGGCTGCAGTGACATTTAGACGACTCCGTGGCGCGTTGGTTAGTGACCCTGACTGACGAGCCGTGGGTCCCGGGTTTGATCCCCGGCCGGGGCAAACATTTATTTGGCAGATGAATGTTCGTACTCGGGTCTTGGGCGTTAAATTATGTTGTGTTTATGTGTGTGTCCGCCACCCGCAACACAGGGAATCTTAGTGCGGGGGTGTGAGTGTGTAAGCGTTTATTTATTTATTTATTTATTTATCTTTAGTTCCCTACCTGTCTGTCTGTGTGATACTTCGTTTATATTCTCGTAATGAGCCTCTTCTGCCTCCAGTCCTTGGATTTTTTGAACATCTACTCATTTTATAATACGCTAAAAAGTTTACTTGATCCGATCAAGCGGACTAAACAGTAGGACTAAGTAGTCAGCCAGGCTTTTTTTTTGCTACAAATGCTGACAAGGGAACCCCTTGCAGATGAACTCAGTGGATGTAACTCGGTGGTAGAGTGTCTGTTTCGCATGCTGAAAGTCCTGGGTTTGAACCCAGAATCTCCAGTTATTTAATAATAATAATAATAATGAAAAATAAAATGTTGTTTTTAATAAGTATACCTTTTATTAAAATTATAATTTTATCAAAAACTCTCTTCAGTCACTTACGTGTCAGCAAACGGCGTCAGCTCATTTTAGAAGTGCAATTCACTGGAACATATTCCATACATTTTCTTTGGTTACTCGTACTCATCTTCTTAGTTTTAAAAGAACCATTGACTGTGACTAAACATGTAGAGCCAGTGTATTTTGAATTTTGCACAGGTAGAAAGCTAAAAGAGGACTAAACGTTGAATAACCCCTGTATATTGTAATTATAAAATGTAAACCATATATTAAAATAAAAAAAAGTACAATGAATGCGAAAAATTTATTTCCAAATAATGTTCACTAGCTGCCATCCTTGATCAAGTCACAAGTCAAACCGCTTACTCCGGCGATTTTGCTACTTACTAGAGGTAACTTCATAAATCCCTTCCACGTTTAAATATAGTAATGGTGTCCGATGTATTTTACTCTACAACACTATCAGCTCTGTAGTTGGTCGACTTAAATAAAAATTTTGACCTACATTTGTAAAGCATACTGGAATCTTGTTGGAAGATGTTTCAGGGTTAAAGACAATGGAATTCTTGGTAAGGGTTAGGGCATTGTCACAAATTCTACATACTGATTTCAGGTTCCTTACTATCCTTCGATAGACAAATATTTTAATTCGTTGCTCTGGAGTCGAATTCAGGGTTTGCAGACCAATTGCGTGATAGATCCTATTAATATTATAAATGCAAAAAATTGTGAGGATGGATGTATGCTGTTACTCAATCAGGAAACCCTTCAGAACGGATTCTTATGAAATTTGGTTTGGAGATAGCCTGAACCCTGGAAACCTAGATGCCGGATAAGGATATGGCCTACGAATTTTACTCGGGCGTAGCCGCGGGTCTATTACTAGACATTAGCTACCTACTACCCTGCACGTGCCTGTGAACTAAAATAGACTCTGTACAGATTTCTGATTTCTATCTCTAAACCCTTGTAAAACTACAGTAAGTTCTTACGGCCGCAAAATCACATGTTAAATTTTATTTACATATTCGTGGATAGTAATGAGATACAATAGTTATTTTAGTAACAACGTCTCCATACTCATTCACTGTCCACGAATGTGTTAAAAGTCCATAGCAGACCTCCGGAGTGGTGGAAGGAATTCATACAATTTGGTTATCACAGTCGTAAATAGCATTGCAAGTTGTAAAGCGGTCCCTAACGGTAGGGAACCGCGACACGATAAACTCCAGTCTCCGCTAGTTTGGCTAACTCTTTCTCTATCTGCACAGTGCTCATAAAAAGGGGTCCATCGACAACCGATACCATCGCTTAGTGAATTACCGGCGAGGACTCCCATTATTCCAAGCTGGACACGGAGCTTTATGTGGAGAAAGACTGGAAAGTGCTTATTTCTACTGTAGTTTTTATAAAATCGTGGCAACAATATTTTGGTCTATGTGACTTACAACAGCACATGAATTTCTCTCTTCTGACAAAAGACACACAACGGACACCGTGCTGCTCTAATGCGAACTGGTGGAAAGGTTAGTGGCAAATGCGAGTTAAGAAAATCCTTAGGTAGTCCATCCTAAACAGTGCAGTGTTAAGAGTTCAAAGTGCAATAACTGGTGCCGACTGATGAAAATGCCCTGAATTAATGAATATTAGTAACGCATCCAACACACAACTGTAGGACCATGAGCCATAGCTAATGGCCAAGACGTTCATAAGGCAGATATTGCAGACTAAAATTACTAAAAATCTATAAAAAAAAACAGCTTTTCTTTGTGAAGACTAGGTTTTTGTTAATGTAGAAAGTATAGAAGTACATCTGAGATAATAGACTAATAGGTCATATTTCTGGGTTAGGCGACTAATGTGTAAACGAAAAATGACTTTGTATAAAAAATGTCTACATATATATCTCGTATATTTGTAACATTTTGATTTGAATTCTCCGGTAAATGAGGTAGCGTAATTATGAGAATTGACATTAACAGTTATATCTAGCAAATTTGAGACTATGGCGATGGTCTTAAGAACGCTAGTTTAAGTTGGATACAAAGGTGTGGAAAAAGTATTTTTTACGCAAATAAAGCATGAGTGTTGTGACTGAACAAATTAAAAAATTCGATCTGGATTGAGATCTTACAGAAGTTTTATTCTCTGTCGTTTGTTGACTCTTGCAAAATTAACTACAGGTTGTTGCCCGTCACCATCAACGTTGTCGACGAACCCATAAGGTACTGCTCCATTCCTCCATTACTGTTAATTTGTAAATGTATGGCCAACGCCACACCATACTGCCCATGTGTCCATACTTCTTAGCATACTTCTTGGGCTGAAGCCCTCCACCAAGGCTTGTCGACTGTTATCTACCAAGACCGCGACGGCTTAGCGTGCCTTGCGAAATTTTGCTACTAGCGGTCACCCATGCATTGGCCCTGGCTAGCGCGGCTGGATCTGGTCAATCAGTTACGATTGAGACTCGCCGCGTGTCTATGAGCGCTTCTCATCATATTGATTTGAGCAAAACAAAATATCTATTTTGTAATTTATATAATTTGTATAAACTTATTAATTTATGCATACCAAAGAGTTTGGCGTGTCATTTCCAGTCGATGCTATCTACACTCCCAACCATTATTCTGTAGCTTCGAGACTAATGGGCGATCAGTGTAATAACTCACTGTTGGTTCATTGTCCAAGATTCGCATTCTAGCACTATCTATAATGCGGTGACAAATTTATTAATGCTGAACATTGTAGTTGT
The DNA here is from genome assembly GCA_018245335.1 of Dalla quadristriga. Taxonomy (NCBI): domain Eukaryota; kingdom Metazoa; phylum Arthropoda; class Insecta; order Lepidoptera; family Hesperiidae; genus Dalla; species Dalla quadristriga. Next base: position 6,521 of record DWLO01001478.1, read on the forward strand.
TTATTAATCTCCTAAGGATAATTAAAATTTGATTCGTTCGGCGGCGGCGTCCTTTTCAAGGGTCATTATATGCCACCCCTCGGCTCATAATAATACTAATGGTATCGTATTATATAGTTAGTATACTACCACGAAGTTTTATAGTGACCCAGACCCAGTGAGGAAATTAATGGCAGAATCGGTATAATAAATAGGGTTTGTTAGAACAAATGGACCTAGAGATTCATGCCACTTGCGACACGAGGAATCCTTATATGAGGATCGTCCTCATCAGCAACCTATCTCTGGTCCTCTACTAGCAAGGGAAGAAGGCTAAAGGGATAAAGGCCATAGTCCAGCATGCCAGCCAAATGTGGGCTGGCAGAGTTCACATGCCTTTGAGAACGATATGAACTCTCAGGCATACAGGTTACAGACATTCACGATGTATTCTTTCACATTTAGTTATTCAATGTATGTGTAATGTGTATATTTTACGAATTTACTACTTAAACCCAATACATCTTAACCGTAAGGAAAAAATAGGGCCTCTATTTAATATCCATGTGGCTGTTATTTATTATTATTTATTTTTAATGCTGAATGACTTACAATTGATTATGTTAATCGGTCATACATGTATTGCTATACTTAATTATATACTTAGTTATATGCAATGTATTCTAGTGTGCTGCGAAAACAATCTTATTACACATTTTTTAGCTGCATTAAAGAGTATTGTATGTTATGAGTATCTGCCGCCACTTCTTTTATCATAGCAAAAATGCCCACTTAGACACGAAGCGGTTGTAATGTTTGTGACAAAATGATTCTTATAATGTAGCCTTGATGTTGGTGATATTAAATGCTAAAAAAATTAAGTAAATTAATCAAACCAGTGACCATTTATTTTTGAAACATCTTTTATAAACCAACGGTAAACAAGAATTCTATTCTATTATTATTATTATTCAACTTTTCTTTTCTTATTAAAACAATGAAATTTTATTTTTTATTTTTTTTTATTTATTTAATTTATGATTTATTATTATATTTATTTAGTTAAATGCTTTCGAATAAATGCAATGAAGTCAATGCATGGATTAAATCAACAAATGTTTAGGAGGACTTCGTAGAAAAATAATTACATACCAAATAAAAGCTTATTTAGACTTCATCGATCTATTTGGACGTTAATACAGTTTAAATGGCCTTATCACTTTCTATTCTTCATGTCGCGCTAGTTACGCAAGCTCGTGTTATTAAAAGATAGATAGTTATCGATGTTCTTGAAGTTTATAATTAAATGCACACTGAGTCTTAGATGTCGTTAAATATTACAAGGCCATCGAAAGTAATTAATCTCGGTGTGGACCACCTTGGAGACTCTTTTGAGGTTTCTTTATCAAGGACGTGGATGTAATATAAGTAAATCCAGGTTTAAAATAAGAAGTTAAGATTTTGTGGTTACACAGTTCGAAGCTGATGAAGCTCATGGATAAGATATTATTACACACATACTTTCATTTGTTGAAAAAACGATGTGTAACAGCTTAGTAGATAGTGCTAAACACCCACGTTGGCCAGTCGCGTTGATACGAAGAAGCTATGAACTATCATAGCTCTCAACATCATCGCAGCATATCATAGCGTGTCTCTCAGGTAGACCCTAGTCTACCTCAGAGTCAGTATCTTTTGGCTGCAACCAACCCATTAGTGCCCACTTTTATTTGTTTTTTTCGCTTGGAAATGCATTTACGCATCCTGCCTGGCCTTGCTGACTCAGCCGGGGATGAGGGACTCTCCGGCACGCCGGAATACCCACTAAAACCCAGTGGCACCGTCAGCGTTGCTTAGAGATGCCACGGGATCGCTGACGCATTACTAACGTGGCGCCTCGACGCACGCCTTTGTTAAAATTAGTGGCCCACTATTACGACACGGGTATAACATCTGTTCCTCAGTCCTGAAGCGTACTCTCCTAAGCTGGTCTAATGCGGTGGTCCTATTTGAGCGTGGAGTGGTCCTATTTGAGGATTGTAAGGATTGCCCCTTACTTGACTGTATGCAGCGTTTTCGAATGCAGTAGCACAAAAAGGCAAGCAAAACTCAATACCAATTCTCAACATTCCATCTTAATCTAAGTATTATATCGAAGAGGAATTATTTTGACATGTTGAAAATATCCAATATACTACATTACAACATCGATCAGCCGTACGTTGTTCCTATTGTAGTGCAAAACTATTTAAATCTGTTCCTCGTTTTGACATCTGAATCTGATCCTATCAGGCAGGGGTTCAATTTCGGAGTACACTGGCGAATGATTCAACTTACAGGATACCTCCGATACAAAGAGTCAATCAGTAGGCCAATTTAACACGTTCACTGCGAGGCGAGTGTCAAGAAGCTTAATCTGGTGCAGCTAGGGTCAAATTTACCCAACCTTTGAAAATAATTGCATGACGCGCTTATTGTGGTAGTTATGGAGTGACTTTTTATCAAGCGAAGGGTTTTGAGTTGAAAATCCATCTGAAATTTGGAATTTTAGTCTGGGGTAGTCAAAATGTAATTTTTTTTAAACGGTTGCAACTCACTCATTTGAATCTTTCCGTCACCATATCCACACCATCGTCCAGCGTTTGAGTTTATTTTCGGGACGCTGGCAAGGACAAGAAGAAGATTGTGCTGCTCCTATCCTGGAAAGCATTTTCTCCGTATGAATTTTGATAACTATCGTATCGAAAGAAAATATGAGATTTTCCTCCTAAGTCGATCGATAAATTCTAGCTTGGGTTAGCGCCTCAAGCAGCAGCGAGTGTGTTAATTTTGATGTGTTGGGTACATGGCTGGTTCACATTAGTGGATTTCCGGTCAATTTCACCTACTGAACTACAAACAATTAAATGCTTTGAAAAGCGATGTTCTAAAAAAAGATTAATGGTAAATAGGAACTCCAAAGTAGTAGCTTATTTTTCCGATTACGAAGTTAACATTGACTAGGTACAATAGATAGAATAGATAATTATATATTTTGTAACTCTATCAACATCAACTATCTATAAAACTTTTCGTAAACTACACCATTTTGTAGTGTTGTTGTTTTTTAGACCACACAATTCTGAAAAAATCTTATTTGCTTAAGTGCACTAGATTCAGTCATTAACAATAAACCATTTTTGGGAAGGCCTAAGATACATGCTTTCTTAATTAAGAGGTTAGTAGGATTCAAATTCTGACCGATACACAGTTGTCACAAAACAATAATTTCACGGCAGATAGTATTTCAGAAATGGTCGGCAGAAATGGTCGTGGCGATGGTACCGCCCCAGGCAAACCGTATACAGGTTATACCACCTACAGTTACCACCTACCACCACCGACTGCTACGAAGAAGCTACAGCATTGTACACTATGTTGTACGTACATACAACGTAACATTACAATCTTACGTGCTATTTCGCTTGGGTGGGCCGGTTACGATACTGGATGATTCGTACGAGTATAACCTAAACACTCAATAGAGGGAAAGCCATCTCTATGGCAAAGAATTATACATTAATGGGCATTTTTCGCCTAACTAGGGAAGCGTATATTGAAACCATTGTTGAATACAGCACGCGCGCTACAGCACACCACAGCGCCGTTTACCGACAAACCTGGCGTCAAAGTCGTTCAGACGAAAATCACCCAATAGCAGGAGCAAAAACGTAGCCCTTTACACTCACCCAAACGTGTATGGATAGACAGAAGCTCGTGTACGGGGTAGTAGGTAAATAAAAAGTTTGTATGGAGTGTCGCAGGCCTGACTATGAACATAAAATCCCCTAATGTAAACCAGGCTTAATTCGGGCAGAATCGAAAGTGCAAGGTGACCGAGCCGATGTGCGAAACGATAAAAAATGTCGATGTACTAAGCGACCACAATGGCCCGGGACAATTAGGCAGAGTAGGAAATTGTCGTTTGTCATCATAACAGGTAAAAACCGATCACGAAGTTTGTGTTGCGTGAAATTGGAACGAGTTTTTTTAGCGATATGATCATGTCACTGATTTGAGGTTGAACCGCGACTGGCAGGTAGTGGTACTCAAGGCGCTGCATACAAATGCGTAGATTGTTGCTAATTTTTAATTATTGCAATACTTTCAAACCGCTTTTAATACTTTAAAACTTATCAAGGAGCGCTTTATCACTGTGCAATTTTAATTAAAAAGTACAATGTGCAGTTCCTTTTGCAATCTGCATGACAGATTGTCAACTTCTTGCGTAGATTCAATTGTGCTCTAAATAAATTAAAACTAACGGTTAAGAATAAACTTTTCCTTGATATTTAGATTAAAAATTATTATTAGATTATATTGAGACGGGCACAACTAAAATTTTAGTTTTTTTTTAACAAGATGGATATAAGTTAATGATTGTTGACAATAGGTCTCGCATATACCTAGGTTCTGTAATTAGATTTTAAATCGTTACATTATAAATGGAATCAATAGAGTCTGAGAAATAGGTACCAAAAAATTTTCCAGATTGTCTTCCGTGTATTCAAGGCTAATCCGTCTTCTGTCACACAAAAAACTGTAGCTACAAGGAAAATATCGTCAAACAATTGACTCTAAATTGCACCCGTACATTCCATTTCAGTAGAAAAAAATAGGTGATTTTTCAAACGCTGTTATCATTATCAAATCTATATACACAACAAATAAATGAACATGAATATGAATCTGCCAATCCACACTTGGGCAGTGTGGTGGCCTTACCCTTCTCACCTTGAGAGGAGACCCGTGCTCACTAGTGGGTCGTTGATGGGTTGTGATGATGACAGCAAGCGTCCATGCAGTCCCACCAAACACTGCCGTTCATAGACAAACTGTGGCAAATATCGAATGCTACTGTGCGACGGATTGTTATTTACTCCTGTGAGTATAATGCGTTACCAGGAATATTAGTCGTTACGTATTCGTCAGTAGTAGGAGTGAGGGAGTTAGGACTGTTAGCTTAAGTTAATCCTGTTAATAAATAATAGTAATCTCAGTTAGTAGTCAACAACAGTATCCGTCCGGCTCCGATATAAAATCTGGTGTTGCGAGTGTCCTTCGGGGACGGTGACCACTTACCATCAGGTGGCCCGTATGCTTGATCGATAAGCAAAGATCTCAAAAAAAAAAAAAACACTTTACAATCGCACATATTATGAAAAAATGTTTATTTGAAGGACCAGCGACGCATTCGTGCTAGTGCAACACGGAAGGAGACATTAGTCTATAGTAGACACTAGTCTATAGGCGAAGGTGACCACTTACCATGTCGCCCGTGTGCTTGTTCGTTAGGCTTCAATATTTAAAGACAACAGTTTTTTTAAATTCCGCTTTACCCTTTTGGGAATAACATTAAAAAGAGCTTTAATGGCACAGTACAAGTGTATTATTATTGAAATTTTCTATTTCAATGAATATGCCTGGGTTCCTTTACAAAAATTATTTTTTATATCAAACATATCACAAGAGGTAAAACAAATTGTGCCACAATTATGTAAACGTCAATATCAGACATCGGACTGAATGTCTTGCAAAAAATTAATTTGTGCAACAATATAAATTAATATAAAATCTTTATCGTCTATTAAACGGTTTAATCGAACTAATAATTAATTTCACCGCCAGTAGTTACTAGAAGATCCAAATCTGCAAATAAAATACAATAATTAAACTTCGCTGCCGGTGGATACGTAAGGCATCGTTCGGACCAAGCGTGTTGTCAGACGAGGAATTCGAGCGATCTAAAAGCTGTTTATCCATTAAAAATAAACCTACTTCCATAACAATATTATAAATGTGAGTGTGTGTGGTTTGTCCTTCGTTAACGATGCAACAGAGCGACGGATTGACGTGATTTTTTGCATAGAGATAGTTTATAGATCGGAGACTGACATAGGATACTTTTTTTCCCGGAAAAATGCAGGGGGTGTCGAAAAGGCAATTTTACGCGGGCGGTGTCGCGGTCATAGCCTCGTAATAGCAAATGCAAAAGTTTATAAAGATGGATGTGCGTGACTCTTTCATGCAAAAGCTACTTAACAGATCACGGGAAAAACACGTTGCGTATGGTACGACCTTAAGGCGTGGAGTACTGCTACCAACTTAGGGTTGGAATGCTACAGTACCACTTTAAATTCCGTACAGAAACATCATTGACAGGTTAGAATCTCTCGGTTTAGGAGGGACGGCGATTTCTAGTACCTGTTCTATCGACAATACAAACGAACAAGTTGTTGACATCACTATTCCACCAATCGCACCACTTGTTGGATATTGAGATTCTTCGCGCACGTGTACATTGTTAAATGTTATTTTGAATTGTTCTCTATGGGCCGAGATAGAGTTCTACAAAAAGGCGCAAAAAGAAAAACCTTTTTTTCATGGCCAGCGTATTGGCCGGTGCTCGCGTGAACACAAGCGACGCGAAGAAGTGACCACTTATTCAAACTAAAAATGAAAAGATGTAGTTCTACTGAATTATTCCTACCATTAATTTTATAGTGAAAAGCTAATTCTCTATCAGAATGTTAATTACGTTTACAGAATGTTTACTAATAAAGAACAAGAAATGACAAAAAATTGTTTTTAAACCTCGTTTTGATTTCGTCTAAGAGTTAAACAATACAAAATTAAATTCGGCTTTAGATTATTTTTTCGCAACCGCAAATGCAACCGGAGACTTAAAGCGAGCAATCTTAGGTTCAATAAAAAGTGCACTTGCATCCTGACCTTGCAATTAATGACCAGATTTAAGACACTTTCGTGAGTAATATGTCGACATGCCACTCATAAAAAATGTGAATGTGAAATTTTACCTCGCTCACACAAACCCACTGCGTCATTTACATGTCACTAATTACTGCGCGGTTTATATTTACATTTTTTATCTGACACAACCCAATGTCAACTGCAATGGAATCTTTTACATGACCATAATCTCTTTTTAGGGTTCCATAACCGGAGGGTGCCGTGTGGTGACGGCAGAAAATAATACAAATGTCACCACCCCTTCTCACCCGTGGGTGACCTACGACGCGTCTAATGGATTATAATGGTGAACACGCCGCAGCGTCTGCTGTGCAGCAACTACCATCTACACCACGCTGGGCAGGCGGGTTGGTGATCGAAGAAAAAATCACTCCGTGATATAAGCATATACGAGTAGTTTTTCATCATACGAAACCCTTAGTGTGCAAGCCCACTTGTTCGATTTATTAAAATTATAGGTGTAACTAGATGGTGTGACTAGGAGCTTGCCTGTTCCGGTGGGAAACATTTGCTATATTTTTGTAGCAATGATATTAAAACCCTACGTCGAACATCTTTTCCAGGTTCGCGTTACTCATAGATGTTCGACAAATTTAAGCAACTAACCAGTATCACGAGCTCTTCCGTGCTTTGGGGCACCTATTAAGTAGTCTATCCCGAAGAAAGTTAGGAAGAATTCGTTAAGCTTTTGGGTGACCTGAGAATTTTCGACACTAGGTCGACCGCCAATGAATTTGCCAATTCGTTTTGGAAATGCGTAGTTAATGCGTAGTTCCACCGGGCCTCCTTCAGCTCAGTTGTGAGCTGAAATTATAGCTTTAGTTTGCAGGCAGAATGTTACCGTTTCTTCCGACCAGCAGAAGTAGGGCGCTAATGGGTCTGTATCTGAAAGTGGTCAAGTATATACGATTCAAACCGTTTGGCACTTCCGTGACATAAATGAGACCAATAGTTGACGCATTGAATTGAGGACATCAAAAGAAGACATAATAGAACAGTTTAAACACGGTTGGCGCAAGGACTAATTCAATTTTAATTTCAGTGGGGCCGCTCCACGTACAGTCACGCACGAATGGCTGCGACCTTGGTGACGGATCCTGGGTCGAGATGTGACTTGCACAACTTGACTCCGCTATTTTTGACACCATTTACAATTAATTATTTGCCGAATTATTTCACTCTACAACAATTTGAAGCAAAAACTGGAGCAGTAAATATCTACCTAATGATTTGTTTCTGCATAAAACACAGACACCTTCTCGTCTCGAGTTAAATTTGTCTTTTAACTTGTATTTCGTATTGCCAATTTTTTTATCTATAAATTACTTAAACACTTGTTACTAAAATTAAAACTATGAAGTCGTTATTCCTTCTTGTTTGTAACCAAACAGTTTTACTTTGAGTTTTTGTCAGTGTTCTTACTTTAAATTAGCAGTTGAGTTAAGACATATTATTAAAAAAGTATTGAAAAATACTTGTTAAATAATAATATATCTTCTAAGTGGTGACAAATGTTTATTTACAAATTAGAAGATACA
>DWLO01001479.1:0-14847 GCA_018245335.1 Dalla quadristriga
TAGTGACGTATTAGTTAGTCGAAAATATGACATCACAAGCGGTTCAACGTTTGTGGTTTGGTAACGTTTTATTAGTGTGATCGGGCCCCTGGTCTCTAGGATGAGAAGGCTGGCCGCAACCCATAATATCCTATTGTAGGGCACGATTCTTTCCTCACAACTGAGAAGGCCAGGAGCGTACTCCCTCACGCTACTCCAGAAATAGTGGCCAATGTGATAGTGGCCAACACCCCGGGTTGGCAATTTTCAGGCCGCCTGAAGGCCTCCGACAAGGCTTAACGATTGTTATCTGACGGTGACTACAGGAACCGACTGCCTAAGCGCTCATGAAAGTAAAAGTTATAAAAACGTGCTTTTTTTGTTGGTCTAAGTAGTGTTTTATGCAGTAACGCAGGAGTCACGCCATGACTGTGGAGACAAAGCGACCGAGACGCGCTATTTATAGCTGATCTTGACATTTCAAATTTCACGACATCTCACTTCCGATCGGCCGTGTCTACTCTCGAACTAAGTTCGTAATATATAGTTCAATATAAATTACATTTACCATGTTGGTACTGTTGAGCACACAACGATGTAAGTAAAAATGTATAAGGTAAGTACGGAATTAAAGTTGATAATCACGTCTAAACGAGTAATTAAACGACGGTTAATTTTCTTTGGTTTTCAAAATTAGAAAAAAAAAAAAAAAAAAATTAAATAATGCGCAAGATACACACTTTATGAAAAAAACTTTTTAAAATTTATATTTTATTACATCTGTGTTTGAACCGCACGTTAAGTACAATTCGAGCCTTAGCTTAAGCTAACACTAACTTCAATTTAATAATTAAACTAAAAGAGGACAAACTTTAATAAATAATCTATTTTACAACATTGGAAGACCTTTTGATGTTGCTGTTTCTTAGTTTAACACTATATATTACTAATAATTATATTATTATGTCGATAAGTAACTAAAGCAATAAAATTAACGTCCCTCAACCCATACCAAGCAATCTGGGCCACTGCAGCCCATCATGTCAATTTGGGCCCCTAGACAATATTATTCTAATTAAGATAACTTCCTGTAACAGCTATAGGGTGTGAAAACATTATCTATCTAAAAAATATACTTTTCTATTTTATGAGATTAATGGCTCGATATTAAAAAATAAGATAGTCGATATTATAAAATATAATGACGCAAGAAAAGGCTTGAGACTATAACTAAAAATTAGGTTTTTTTTTTAGCTGGGGTGGCGTTATAGATAAGTACCTTATTCTCGGTAGAAAAGTTTGTTTCGAACTCCGTGTTACTAATAAATTTATTACAACGCTGCCTTCCATTGTAATTTTTTATGCGCGATTTCCTTTAATATTTGCCAATCAAGGCATATTTTATTATCAACCTTGACCATATTAAGCAGATATTGAGAAAAAATGGGTTTGTAAAATTTCACTATATGGTCTTCAGTAAAGCCGCATTATCTAGAATAGACTTGACTTTCCAACAAAACTAAATATTTAGAAAATCGCAGCCGTTCCATCCGACTTAGAAATATTCTAGACAAATTATTGGATTATTTTATTTAGGAAATAAGAAGCACATCAAAACTGGATCTAGAATTTATTTCAAAGATGCAGTTATCGTTAGCGGATCGACTTCGCACAGCAAACACAATTAATTCTAATTGAGCGTAGTTATTCTAAAATCTAATAAAATGTTTATTTATAAGTCAATAATATAACTACATATTTGGCTTATTTATTTATAAAAACAACAGCACCATCTTATCACTGTTGAGTTCGTTGTTATTCATTAAAATATGTCGATATATTGTGTAGAATTGTAGAAGTAAATCATTCTGTATATAAGGAACATAGCACGTACATAATATATTTCCTATATTTCTAAGCACTTCATTCTAATTAATTTATAGCTTTGCCGCGATTCCGAAAGTGTAGCTGTAGGGAAACAGATATAATTGTTATGGTTATTTAACGTTAACTACAATAGACTCAATAGAATATTGAAGAAATAACATTTAGAAAACTTTAGAAAGGTATCTTAAACTACAAAGACTCAATAGTATATTGAAGAAATAATGGTTATAAAACTTTATAAAGGTATCTATCTAATCAAAAACAATATCAAAGTTTTACTTCGAATAATTAAATAATATTGAAGTTTTAAAAATAGCAAGCGGGCATTCAGTAAGCATGGTTTTACGTGGCCATTGCTGCCCGCGAATTACAAGTCAAGCGCTTCGCGTATTAGTATATCAGCTGCCACATTGGTCGACCTTAAACCAAACACTGCTTTACGGCAGACCCGAAGGTGCACCCATTAATAACACATTTAACAATTCAACACTAAAGCTGATAACGTTGTTAAAAGCGATAGTGTAATCCATATCACATTTGTATCCTCAACCGTAAAACTATTCATAAACAAGTCATTTAAAATAATATCAGACAAATCAACAATTGCAGTGGTCGTTAAACATTTAAAACAACGAGATAAACATAACAGAATGGCCGGTCCGCATGGCAAGCGATGATGGAATACGAAGCAAAAAAATTCCATGCTCAATATCAAAAATTCCATTTACATTAATCTCATAAGACCCAGCCACCTTCTCAAAGAACAAAATTGTGATCATCATGGAGTCCCGCGTATCGCCAAATTCGATATTACATTATGTCCGAAGTAGTCCGAACGTACTTCATAAAGAACAAAATAAATATAACGGTTGAGTCCTCAACGTTCAACGCCGATTTAAGTAATGATAAACTAAACGATTTTGTTCTACACATAGAACGGTAGGTCATAATGTCAACTCTCATTTCACGATAGTCAGGACTCAATTACTTTCTCCAATTTGTTCTTTAAGAAGAAAGTTCGGTCTTTCTGACATTTAATATTTTAAAAACCTGGGTCTTAGGAGGTCAAAATATATTTCATATCCGATATATTTTTACTAATGCGTCTTCGTTGATAGGCCATTGTACAAGTAAGACCGATCAACAAACAAGGTCGAGTACAAACTCCTTAGAAGATAACAAAATTAGCTTCACCGATTGCTTGCCCTTCTCAGGTTTGGGGCGAGTCCGACTAGCACCTAACCATTACACGTTATATTCGACCATTTACTTCGTGACCATCTGTATTTCAAACGTAACAAACGTATAACATAATTTTGTGGCAATATTTTAAACTATGCACTATATATAACATCATTATAATATATCATATTTAATAAAAAATTACATCTAGATATAATTATTATATATCACTATATTTTGAGCCGTTTTAAACTTACATGTTTTATTGTCATTTCCTTGTTCTTGGCAAGTGATGTTATTATTTTTTGTACATTCTGATAATACATTACCGGCGTATTTCGCTGAATAGTGAACTTTTATAATATTACGAAACACGAATTAGTAATCAAAAGTTGTCTTCTGATGAGTCTTTCTCTATTATGGCAAACACTATTGCTAGCATATTTAGTAAGCAGTATAAAAATTAGGCATAATATAATAGAATATCGGTGTCAACAATGACACTTTTATCTACTAATTAAAATCTAAATAGCCCTAAGTTATTACTGAGATTCATTTTCGACTTTAATAATCAGAATAGAAATACAAGAAATACGCCCGGAAATGATATCGTAACATTATATATCTTATAACTTAATTAAGTATAAATCACACGTTCGTAAAATAATCGGTTTTAACTATTAACATAGTATATTTATTTAGTCATAATAATTCTTAATATGCATATTTACTAAAGGTCTTCCCTACCATCGACGGCGTTGACTATCTTTTTAATTACCATTAATTCCAATTTCTAAAGAATTACTAATAATCGATTTTTTTTTTGTATCTACTTATAATTGATGTTTAAAAAGTTTTCCTGAGAAGTAGGAAGGCTTGCGACGGTGGATGGTAGGCGGGCGGGATCAGTTGACCATGAACATTGGCCACTCTGGGCACGCGGGCGGCGGGATGGGCAGCGGGGACCCGCCGCCAACCGGAACCACCTCTGGAATCTACAATAAGATTCATCGTCAGCCCATCGTTCCCAGAACCCCTAGAACAACCCAACTCCGTGGCGCGTTTGCAGTGACCTTGACTGAAGGGATGTATCCACATCCACATGTATCCACATACCTATGTGGTTGCATCCAAAGCAGGGGCTTTGAATCCTGCCCCGAACATATAATTTTGGCAAATAAACGCCTGTTTACGGACTTGTCGTTTGTAGTTTTTTCTGCGGACACTCAGAGAAAACATTACCCGCGAAACACGGAATATAATACTGCCGGAGTGTTAGCTTTTATATTAGCTGGCCTATCATAATTGAAAGTATAACAAAGTGAAGTAAAAATCCAAATGTAATATACAAAACAGAATACCTACTTACCATGGTCTGGGGGTGGTGCGGGGGATGGTAGTAGTGCGCGGGGGAGACGGGGGGCGTGGGGTACCCCCAGTACACCGGCAGCACGGGGTGCGGCAGCGAAGGGCCCATGGCCGGGTAGTAGTAGGTCAGGGGACCTGCCGACATCAACACGATGTCAGTGATAGAAATGGATTGAAAAATATAAAGCACTTAGGTATAAGTACTTATTGCTCCGTCTATACGCACCTTCTTGCCTACATGCCTGCAAAATCAATTTAACCAGGTAAACGTGAGCGGGGGACGGCGTCACTTGCGCAAATTCAAAAGCTTGTGCAATCGTAGACTTGCTGAGGATTTGTACCGCTCCGGTTCGCACAGTTTCACTGAGATTTGCGCGAGCTTACTTGTACTGTGTTCCGTCTTTTGTCAAGTTAAGCCTGTGCAATTATAACTACGCAGGCAAGATGGAGCATGTAAATGGATAGTAAGTTGTCTCTTTCTAGGTTTAAAAGGCTACTAGTGACGCAATGTATCTCTTAATATATCCTAATTTTCTGCATAGTTCGTCGAATGTCTACTTAAAATATTTTTTGGATACAATTGTTTTCACAACAATGCTTGATACAAATATTAATCATAAATTTTACCCGTTTTATCGAATTTCAGAGCATGTATTTCATAATTCGATGGATACCATACCTTTGATACCAGACTAAAGAACCACAATGATTCATGTAATAAAAGTCATGCAAATTGTTAGTCACACATGTATTTTTTAATTCGAGCAATGATTTTGTGTTCTTTCAATGTTTGCTTCGTTTTACCACACAAAATAGTTTTAATAAGTTGTTATAGTTATATTATTCTAAGGCGAGCCCGGGTATAAAGTTATGAAAATTATTTTCCAATAACCGTAACGTTATCCCTCAAGTATAAATTTGAACGCATCCATAATCGTACTTTTAAAAATAGTTAACCGGTATAGTACCAATACTATTATAGTGCCAGTATACATAAATAAATATGAAAGATCCCATAGATGCAAAATAGTTGTTCCTTTTCATATTTAATACATAACTCTAACGAGGGAAGGAATGTTTTGCCGAAAAGTTGTAAAAAATATATATTTTTATCCTAAATTAACAACAGGTATATTTTTAACCCGCTCAAATTTAAACAAGCTAAGTTTCTTATTACAATACTATACAGCAAAACACCCTACGCTCAGATGCCTTAGAGTTGCTTATTTCAAAGCAGAACGCATATAAACTCTTTATTATTAGAGCCAATGAGTTTTCCTTAAAGAAAACAGCTAATACATAAGCGAAGGAATAAAGTGAACAATTGGCGGGTAAACCAGATGTCCACTGGTCACGGTGGCTATCTCTTAACAGAGGGGAAGCGTTTGTATGCTAGATCCATGACGTACACAAGTTGTTAAGTAGTATGTAATATTATAATAATGATGAACACTCACCAGGGTTTCAGAACGCATTACAGTCCACCAAAGCAGTGCGAACTTACACCAATACTCAGTTACACACGCCGCCGGCCGCCAACCACCAAGCTTGTCTGCGGACTTTACCAAACTTATGCTCGCCTAGTACCCTAGTACTTTGCACCGTTCTATGCGGTCTCAACTTGGTCTAACTGTGCGGCCTATTTCATTAATTATTCCGAAGCATGTCGCCTTTGCACCATTACCATACCAGCTGATCGGTATTCAACATCGAGTGCCCCTAATAACAGTCACAAGGCTTAAACGCGACAAGCCGTTTTTAAATGAAGAACTATTTTATTATGTAAGCAATCATAAAATGTCGTTCTGACAAAGATTAAATTTTAAAATTGCGAGAGCTTAAAAAATTTGGTGATATGCAAATAAATACAATATTATCCATGAGAAATCCGCGACGGAAAAATTATTTTATGTTGAAAACATTTGAATTCTCAAACGTCAATACCATTTTAGTCAAACGATTGGTTTTTGTAAATAATAATTGTGTTTATAAAATAATCTATTATTTACATCTTGTAAACACAAAAATTGCATTGAAGCACTATTGTAAGTTATGCGTCCAATATGAATTTGTAAACAGGTCGTTCGATGTATAAAAAACTAAAAAATAAGCCCGCGAACTCTAAAAAAACTTTAATCTAAACGACCATAGACAACTTTAATTTTTGTGCAAGAAGTTGAGACCGCAGCCAGAAAATGCCACAATAGAGAATAGGAGCTTAATTAATGTGATCCCACAACAAATGATAAACAGTACTTACTTTGTTATTGATGACATTGGGTGTACTACAACCCCCGGTTGCTAAAGGTTTAACTGTAACCACACCCATGATAATCTATTAATCCGTCTATGTAAGCACAAAACATTTTGTCTACAACACACTTAAGCGCCGAAGTGGTTCCCATTTAACAAGATTTTAAGAATTTTAAATCTTTCACCGTAATCATTCATGCATTTAAGCAGCACAATGTAAATAATTTTCTTTGGCAAGGTGGAACTTGTAGTGAACTCGTAAACAATAAAAACTATAGCCTATTCGAAATTCGAACTGGAATTTCGAACGTGCGTGGCGAGAACGATATTTATGTTTCTATGTGGCCAGTGATTTTGTTCTGTATGGGTACAAGTTACACCTTACAACAGTTAAATGTTCTTAGTTAAGCTAAGTTGTGCTTGCATAACCGACCGATACCCGTCGGCCGTTCCAACATGGGCTTTATAATTTGCTACCCCACTTTGTTCTTCAGTTTATTTAAAGATTTTCGTAATAAGTCGGAAACGAAAAATGTTATGCTTTAATACACATTAATAAAAACCTAACGCAGTTCACGATTGCCCCCTGCTAATATATTCTTTCAAATCAGTAACTAATTTTAAGGTAAACTAAATCACTGTAATTTGATGTTATTTAGATATTACTTATTTTAATACTGTTTCGTGACATTCTTCGAGTGTACCGCCTGTACCTTACGACGAAATAAATAATTTCATTTCATTTCATTACATCATTATATTATTAGTCATTACTTTTGACTTCAACCAACTTATTTATTCAATCAAGAATAAAAATAGTTTCCAATCTGATATTTATAATAATATTTCTCTCATTGTACTTTCCGGGTTTGTCAGTAAACCCATCAAAAGTTTTCACTAAAAGCAAATCGTTTATTCTTTACCGTTGGTTTACACAATATGTTACAGCAAATATATAGTTAACTATAGTTATATATAGTTAACTACAGTCTATTCTATGCGGCCATATAATAGTTTTTGTCACTGGTTTGATGAATTTACTTTTATTTTTTAGCATTTGTTATCACCACTATCAAGGCTACAGTATAAGTATCGTGTTTCACAAACATTTCCACCGCTTAGTGACTATCAATGGCTAATCGCATCGATTATTAATAAAATTCCACTTAAATTCCCCACAATGTTCCCCCATCATAACGGTTCAAAGCACATTTTGCGTTTCCGACCGAACCACTGACCAGTACCTGTATACTTAAGGTGCTAAACATATACTAAGCTATGTTAGGAGGCGGGACACGGGACATGGTTGTGCTATACGAGCGTTGTTACCTTGTGAAGGAAAGTTATATTTTAGTGGGTGAGTGTGAATATCAATTTTCAGATTACATGGCCAAAAGATGATATCAGTATTCCTAATTCTGAAAACCAGGCTAGTCAACAAATGTTCCAGGCTGGTCCTTAATATTCCAGGCTGGTCACCTAATATTCCAGACTGATCACCGAATATTCCAGGCTAGTCACCGAATATTCCAGCCTGGTCGCGAAATATTCCAGGCTGGTCACAGTATATTCCAGGCGGGTTACCAAATATTCCAGACTGGTCGCGGAATATTACAGGCTCGTCACCAAATCCGGTCATTCAGGTCCATCACGGTTTAGTTTAATACTTGGCTGCAACCCATAGTGGCCCACTGTAGGCCAACTGTGCCCTGGAGCATTCTCCACCACATGCTTCAATGCTGATTGGTGGAAGGTGTTTGATACACAACAATATACAGATAGATTTCGATGCTTGATATGTACTTACCTTAAAATTTCACCTGTTTTTAACCTTAGGAAGGCAATACCCATCTCCCCACTAATATTTCGAAATTGAGAAAATTTCTACAAAAAAAATGTATTTATCTAATGTGCGTTTGGATATTAAAACATTATTTTTTATTACATATCGATTTAACTATAAAATATTGTCATCATTTAAAGTGTGATTTGTTGATTATTAACCGATTTATTTCAAAAATCATGCCGGATCGGTGACCCCTGGTGCATAGATAAGTAAAGTGTTGCCTGCCTAAGGTTTGGTGCACAGAATATCGACAAAAAATATATATACCAGTGTTGATTTACCCTTGTATGAACGGATATAGAAACCAGATTTGCTTTAATAAGAGTGGCACCACGCCCAGATTCCTAGTAGTTGATAGGTTTGTTAGTATACATAGATAGACGCACGACTATCGACAATGCAAGCCTCGTGTTAGTACAGCCCTCCTTCACGGGTATTTGTCTACTAATCCAAAATGGCCGACACGGATAGCACAACCACCAAAAACCAGAAAAACTCGTTGTAATTTGTAATCTAACACGAAAAATTATCGTTTTATTAAAAAGTACGCAATACACTAAAATTAGCCAACTAAGTAATCATAAAATTCATTGCGAATAAGGCCATTAATTAGTCAAAAGCTTAGTTGACATCTAGATACTCTTAGTACTATTTTGTGTACGCGCTTAGGTATTTAGTTTCCCTTAACATTACGAACGGCTAACTCGTTCGAACAATCGAACCACCAATCATATCATTTCAAATTAATGTCAATTTGACAGATGATTCGCTGAAATCATTACCCCTTAACATTAAAGAGGACAATCACGTTACGCAACTATCTCGCTCGCACATTCTCAATCAGGGGCGTGTCTTCCATACATGCAAATAAGCACTGCCTACCCCAGAGAATTGACCAACAAATACACCTTTACTTGTCACACATCATTTACATAATGGATACTTGAGGTGAATCAAGACGGTCAACGCGTGTCGAAGAATTTAAGGTAAGATTATTTTTATTTCCAGTGTTTTACATGTCGTAGGTACAGTGCCTAATCTGTTTTTTTATCCCGCGCACGTCACTGTTATCATTGATTGTAAAAGTCGAAGTATGCTTTTGAAAAATGTGTTTCATTATCATTGATGACAATAAAATTACAGACATTATAAACATGTTTTGGCTTTTGTATACCTAGTTTTTGATAGAGAAAAAATGGCGAAAACCATTCGTCTCGCCATTTATCGCTGTCAAAAATTAAGTATGTGAAAATTAAAAATGTTCCTAATTTTATTGCCAACAATAATAAATAATCACATGTTTCAAAAGTATACCAAGACCTTAACAATCATTGAAAATGTTACAATGTGACAGCGAGAGAAATGCGAAACGCGATACTAGCTTATTATTTCAGTTTTCCCGCGTTAATGCAGCTGCCTAAAGCAAAGATAACTGAACCTATACCGCCAAATCTACGCTAAGTCCATTGTACAACCGTTTGAGTGTTTAGGATAATTTCTTATAAAAAATACCTTTGTTAAGTACATATCTCAGTGCACTAAAATTGTTTTTATTTTTTAGTTACACGTTGAACCGCTGGAGGTGCTGCTCGTATTATAATACAAAGGTAGTAATTCTATCCTCAGTATCGTTTTAGACTCGTATATTGGCACTGGATAGTTCATAATAACTTGATATGATTGGTGATTCCCATGGACTTGTCATTACTTTCATAGGCCCGGCATCCACACACCAGCTACCCCCAGTCACCTCACGAGATCAGTAATAACTACTATTTCTATGCAGCGAAAATTTCCATATTAAATGTAATACGTAGTTTTAATGTGTATAAACTGCGTTTTATTCCAAGTTACATAACCGTCGTACTATGGGATGAGCCGTGTAACGCTAACTCAGATGTGTGATGGTCAGGGAAGACCATAGATGAACTATGACTAAATTGTGTTAGTTAAGTTAAAAATGGGTTTATTTTTTACATTTACGAACATAATCATGAACATATATATGCTGTAAGTATCCCATACAGAAATCTACAATGAAAACATATATTATAGAAGGTCATAAGCGCAAGAAGACAGTAAGAAAAGCTGTGTATAAATTATGTAAAGTGTGTGACTGGGGGAAGCTCCTTAGAAGCCTTCGAACTTAGATCCAACATAATGTAATTGATTAAGTATATGTAATTAAATAAGCAGGGCTAGACTTTATATTTATATACTTTGTCACAATATCAATGATTAATTATCCTTTGCCCTCTGTTAAAAAAAGTAACTGTCAAAAGATCATCAGAAGTAACTTGACAGATATTTAAAAAGGAACGTATTCAAATTTGAAATAGAAATAAAATATTTAAAAAAACAAAAGGCAAAAGAGAGTTGTTAACCTAGGCTAAGAGAAATTTCGGAAACCATTGAACCAGGATAAAGCTACGAGATTCATCGTGTACAATTTGTATTAAACATTAAAGTACATGTAGACTTTCCAATAAAAGAGGTTTCACACACGCGGAATCGATGCGTTCGAAAGCTAGAATTGCCAGAGTGAAAATTGTACAAAAGTTGCCCTGACGTCAAAGAAAATTTATTTAAATATCTGTGCCTGACGTCAACCGACTTGAAAATGCTTTTAAAGATCTTGATAACCGATTGAGACAAAATATACCTCAGTTTTTTTTGTTTAACAACGAAATCAGTATAATCTCACGTAATGCTCGAATAAAAAGAACAGGAAACTTAAGTAAGATCTTGGACAAGATTATCGACATGCATTTTAAGTTTACAACATTCAGGTTCAAACTTTAGGCTAAGGTTAAATGTCGCATTCTGTGTGTATAAAACCTCTCTCGCGTAGACATTGCATCCGGCCACGAGGCTGTGCTCTGAAAACGTTTCGTCTCACTCAGGTTAAGCGGAATAGAACGAGACAGCGATATTAAACAACTGGAGCCATGCAAAGACCTGTTCCTTCAAAGCGAACCATGCTTCACCCCTTAAATGTCGACAGCAACACTTAGTTATTAAAAATATGGCATAGGACACTAATTTATATGAATTTCAAGAATCGAGTAAGTAATGATGATCGCAATTCACTCAAAAAATATGTTGTAAGGCTAATCAAGGTCATTTAAATGCTTTGAACTAAAAAAAACTACCTAAATTATCCATTGCGGTTAACCGTTACAGTACATCTTACTGAGATATAATATATTATTTATTGCAAGACAAGGCAATTTTGTGTGCCTAGAGCACACAAAATAAGACCGGACTCATTTTATTTCTCAATATTAATAAAATGTACCTATTTTAAATTACTTTGGAATACTAAACAGCGAGTTGATCATACCAGTTAAAGATGTCATACTTCAGTAATCTCATTTGACGAATTTACTAAACAAAGGCGCCCCCATAATCATGAGCAAGTAACTAAGATTTAATATCTAACATTTTGTGTGCAATTGAGATAATAATTATTGGTCAAGGAATGCCTGGTCTTTTAAGAAGTCTCGCCTTCCAGTCTTTGTGTCTCTAAAGTCTTTATAAGGTCTCACTTTAATTTAGTATTAAATACCGCATGCCAAAATAAGTCTTACACCGTCTTAAGTATTGCCAGTAATTAAATTGTAGCTTTTTTAATAAACAGTGCAACACTTACCCGCTCTTAACCGTCCATGCTCGTTTCCAGCACACAACCCGGCATATTACAACACTCGTTTACGATTAATCAACACAATATTTCGTTCTATACTCTATGCCTATAAATTTATGACTTTATCAATGTTAAACAAATTATTTATCTGTACGGACCAATAGAAAATAGTCTCAGTACATCTGTAAAATTTCTGTTTTTTAATCTGTAAAAAATATATCATTTAACATTGGTAAAATCACAAAAATATATAAATTATTATAATATTTAGAAATGACAGAACAAAGATTAGCCATTACACCAGTATGTACTTGTGACTAAGCCCCATATACCTATGTATATTGTGATTTGAGACGAGGCAACACCATATAACAATGACGTTAACTGCATAAAGATTTCTATAGAGATCCGTTACAAATCACCTGGTATAACATTCGATTTTCAAACAAATAACTCGTATGACATGGCGGCACGAATTTTGAATGTTTTCTTTTTAATTTCTATCTGAAGTTATCAAAATTGTGCCAGTAGTTTTATGGACTGTTTGGGCATGTTGTAATAGGATATTATTTGTTAGAAAATCGACAATTAAATAATATTTACCCTGAAAATCTTGAATGCCAATATTGCTACTTGTGGTGAGGAATGTATGAACTTGTGTATGACGATTGTTATTCAGATTGTTAATACTATGAAACGTTGGGCCAGAGACGAAAGAGGATCGAGGACAAATGGACCAGAGACAATAGAGGATCAGACAAATGGATGGAAGGAAAAGGAACATTTTTCATCAAACTTACGTACCGACGGCCTAAATGCTACGATCGTGCACAGCATTGAAATATTTTCAATAATCAACGCATACTAATTCTTAACTTAACAACGAGAAAATCAAAAAACACTTAAACTAAATAACACGAAAAAAGTGTAAACTAACAGCAAAAAGTGCATTGTACTGACAAAAAAACGACAAATCAAAGCTCCTACAAATGTCTACCATAAGTACCTACACTCAGACTTACCGCGATCAGCCTTGACATTGGCAAAACTCATCTACAGCTAATGGAATGTCTAAATTTAAAAAAAAATCACAACGAACGACACAGATTATAAAGCGACCTACAGACTATACTTGTCATAGAATAACAACCTTTGATTCTTTAAAATATTAATAAGAGCTCAACAAGATTTAAAGTCAGTGTAAAATCAACAAATCTGATTTTAAGTAAGCGAGTAAAACTAACTAACCTAACGTAATTCTTAAGCTGCAAAAAACTGCCATTGATTTCTTTACGATTAATATCTCTATAGAGATGTATTAATAATAAATTCATAGACGTTATATACTTAAAAATATTGTATATCAAAATCCGTGAAGGCACTTCATGTTTTTTTGAGCGTGTTGTCATAGTATTATACCCTGTCTTTCACTACGTTAACGCAGTAAGCGATCTTATAACAAATTGGTCATAATTGATTTATCATATCGCACGCTTAATCATACACTGGCTTAACTCAAAAACGTAGATTTTTGGGAAATCGCAAAAAACCATTCTGCAATTTTGTCCGGTGCAAAAGCACATTAAAATTAAAGAGAGCCATGTTACGCTGTGTCAACAAAGAAGGCGAATTTCGTTGTAATTTCAATTGGAAATCATACATGACGTTAACAGAAGCCTGTGAGTATGCGTAACTCAATTCGAGCCTGTCTTATTAGGTCTTGTTTATCTTTAAGCGTGCGATATTCCGGTGATTATACAACAATATAGCTAATTTTCGATTGTACTATTAAGTACCTTTTTTATAAGTAACTCTTTGTAACTACTGAAAGAATCGTTTTCATTAGCATATTGTCCCTCTTCAAAGGATCATCTATATTCGTCGTATCGTCAGTAGGGTTGTGCCGGGCGGTACAATACTAAACTCCCGGGTAGTACGGATACGTGGGGAACATCGACATGGACAGCGAGGCGGGGAAGGGGGAGGTCATACCGGCGGGAAGACCGGACAGCGCGCCGTAGCCGGCCGGCAAGGCGGTCGGTATCGCGGTGGGGAGGGCGTTCGCGTACGACGACATCATCATCGGAGCCGAGTTGGCGTACGAGAAAATCGGCGCCGTCGACCCGTACGAGAGAACGGGCAGAGACAGCGCCGGCAACTGCTGCGGGACTGTGTACTGCCGCTTCGCCGGGGCGTGGTCCGGCTGAGCGAACGCGCGCTCGTAGCTGCGCTTCGTGGGGAGCATCTGTTGCTGCTGGAGGAGCGGGAGGGTGTAGGGCTGCGCGGCGTGCACGGGGGAGCGCATCTGGTAGGGGAGCAGAGGGACGAGGTTGGGCGGCCGGAGGGAGGCCAGGATGAGGTTCTCCTGCTGTCTCGCGAACAGGTTCTGGTGCGCGATCTGCTGGGCCAGTAGGCGCGGCGCGGGCGGCTGGGGGGGGAGCAACGTACCCGGGGACAGCACTTTGGGCGAGGTCGCGGGCGTCACGCCGCCGGTGAGCACCATGTTCATGTCGTCGCCGGAGCACTGGAACACCTGCGCGCGGACCGTTCATTTATTTGTTTTACTTTCATCAATACGGTAGGACCAATTACATTTTTACCAAAATTACTGAATTCAAATTCAAATTCAAAATGATTTTATTTCATCATAAGGTAATAACATACACTTGAGAAACGTCACAACAGG
>DWLO01001480.1:0-14846 GCA_018245335.1 Dalla quadristriga
CAAAGGTATACACAGTAAGTAACAGTATGAAAACATTATCATAAAAACTCAGTACTGTCAATGTATCGAGCATTGCATTGTTTGTTTTGTTTGCATTGTCACACAACTGTGAACACAGCCAACAGCAAATCTTGAAATCTGTTGAAGAATTTAATTTAGTACAAAAACATAAAAAATGCAAAATTATTTATTTGTCTCAACGTCACACACACAGCATGTTGCTAAAGTTAATTCAAACTAGTTACTTACCTAAATTATAACAAATTGCTAAACAGACAAGTAAGGTGTAGGTAAGCTCATTTACCCAATCTGAACGCAAGGATCAACAACACGTTTGACATTTAAAAAAAATCATACTACATGTTTCAATACATTACGTGTCTAATGTTTTTTGGTGAAAATATACAGTTAAGAGAAAAGTACTTTGTAGTTATAGTAAAACAAATTCCAATGCACGTTGTATTCGTAAATTTATGCATAGCCACCATTTGCACCTGTCGACGTAACACCTGTTAAAAATATTGGTCGCTACGAGCGTGGCTCCAGCTATGGCTCGATCACCAGTCGCATCGAAATCAAGTTTGGTTTAAAATGCCAGATGGATTCAATCAGGATGCAACAAACAACTGGTTAAATATGTTAAATCTATGCATAAAAAAGTGGATTTTGGTAGTTATCTGGTATTTATAGACTCCGACACCGTTTGACCGAATACCTGGCTTATTTACTTCATTAATTTCGTTAACTTCAGTGCTTGAAAATCATAACTGGAACCCGTTATATCTTGCCTGCACCCTGTGCATCATATTAGTTTAGAATTCTGTAATCTTATCTTACTTTACACTAATATTATAAATGCGAAAATTTGTTTGTTTGTTCGGGTGATACGCCTTCACGGCTAAACCATACTGCCGATCGTCATAGTATTCGATAGAGATATAGTTTTAAGCCCAAATATTAATCATAAATTTAACGCCAACGAAGTCGCATACAACAGTTAGTATTTTTATAAATGAAAAATCCTAGAGCTACGGGAAAGTCAGAAGATATACTGTATCTGATTAAAAAAGTTGCAGTTAACTTGTAAGTTGCTTTACTCTCTCAAGACCGTTGTTTAAATATCTTCTATACTAATAATTATATTATCTTACCACTAAATAAAATTAGTGTATTTGTCTGTGATATTAAGGTCTGTATTAAGTCTGTATTAAGGTCTATGATGTTAAGGGCTATAATTAAAGGGAACATGCTATATTTATGACACCTACATTTACAATCAACCGTTTTTATAATTTTTGTTTGTCTGTGTGCATTTTGTTTGTCGCAAATAAGCTCCGAATACGCTAAACGGATTTTGATGACATTTTCAGGGATTACAATCCCTCCTCTACAAAGGGTACACCTTACAGCATAGACTTGTTTTATCTCAAACAATTTTTGGTCATAGTCCTTAGAGCATGTTACCTCTTACCTGGGGCTCTATTTTGGAATCGCTCGTTAGAAATTATGTCGTCGCATGCGGCTTATGCCATAGTAGACTTCCAAGTCGCATGACGACTGATCTATGATTTGATGAACGAACTACTTTTAAACAATAAATAAAATTTACAAATGGACACTTACAGATACGCTCAATAACAGTACATACACATATTTGACGTTTATTCTATCGCTCGCTCCAACCGCAAAAGCCACGAGTGGTTGAGAGTTTGATACCAGTCGTTGCAGATGAGCTATTTAAAAAAATACGGAATTTCCGATGTCGAACGAAAATTACTTGAAACCGAGCGCATACCATACACAAAAATTATCCGCTTCGACAATATTGCGGTTGAAAGCATCGATTCCTTATCGACCACCGTCCAACCGCAAGGATCATTAGTAGATTATGACGAAGCATTGAAGTAGTTGGGAAGTGTTATGTTTCAGTCCAGAATTTAACCAAGATCGGACATAGTAATAAATGATGCATGCCGATTTTAACAGCAAAATGGCAACAAAAAACTAATTCGAACGGTTAGACCCCGATAGAAATATCCTAATATCAACCTAAACTTCTTATCCTATCTATAGAACTATTTAATGTTCAAGATATATTCATTGTATACTAGTAAAAGTATAGACTTTCAATAAGAAGAGGTACAAATAAGAGATATAAAGAGGTACCCATCATTCTCCCATATGAGTTCTCCATGCTTAAGGTTGTCTGGAAGAGATCGCTCCTACCGATAAGACCACCTATTGTATACATGTCCTGTTGTTTAATAATTGGTATATTCTGTCCTGGTGTACCATAAAGTGTTTTTGTATTGT
Source organism: Dalla quadristriga (assembly GCA_018245335.1). Lineage (NCBI taxonomy): Eukaryota > Metazoa > Arthropoda > Insecta > Lepidoptera > Hesperiidae > Dalla > Dalla quadristriga. The sequence continues at coordinate 2,314 of DWLO01001480.1, forward strand.
ATTGTAAAGGCGAGCTTATGTCCAGAAGAGACCTCTTCCAGCCAACCCATCTGGTGTGGTGAAACATTAGTTGGGTATTAGGTGTTGCAGCAGGTAGGATAGTTAAATGTAAGATAAGTATGTAAGTGAGTATGTATGTACTATATGTGAGTACACAGAACATTTTAAACAAGGAAAAGGGGTACAGACGCTAATTAATAAAACTAAAAATCGTTAGATATTGAGATAAACAAAGCCTATATCGTATGTTAGTGTACCCTTCATAATCGCTGGGAATTTCATCAGCCGTTTCGGAGACTATTCGTGACAAAAAAAAACGCTGACAGACATATATTCTAATAAGGGTTGATTATGTTTGGGTGTCATATAAATAGCATATTCCATTTAATTATTGACCTTAATATTATTAATATCACAGACAGACACTCAAATTTTATTTATTGGTAAGCTATAAACAATATAAATGTCAAGCCAATTATGTTACTTAAATCCATAATTGATTGGTTGTCTACCCTCTTTACCAGGATACCGACCAATACCGAGTTTTACAACGTTTATATTTATAAGTAAGTATCTCTAGATCTAGACTTTTAAATTACTAATTACTCGATGAATACAAAGTAGTTTCTCCAGCCTGTACTGAGCGTGTAGTAAGTACTTACATATAATACATTCTAATTGTACACGTATCGTTCGCAGAGGATTAAAATATTAGGTGTCAATTCATAGTACCTTCCTTCCGCTGTGTCGGTCAACGGAAGCGTGCGTGACTCACATGTTGGTACCTCCATTGTCTATGCCACAATATCTATCACATCATAAAACTGGCCAACCATTTATGTGATGATAATGAGTGTCACTCGCAAAAGTTATTGTTCAGTGGAAAATTCTCATTGTTGACTGGATAAATGTAGACTACGTAAGTCCTGGAAATATTGGCACTTAAAATTCTAACATGGTTCGTGATTTTTTATAAATACAATCGTTTATTGTATCGTAGAAATCGTACAATGAAATAACATAGATAAGTGTTGTTATTTCTTAGAAACGCTTCGCATAAGCCGCATACTGAACCTCATCAGACTGAATTATCGTAAAGCTAAGTTTCATGTATATCTAATTAGGACACTTAAGCGTGGCCTAATTTTTCATTCCCCGTAATCGCTGTTTATGCATTTTAATTTAATTCGCACCTCTACTTAGGAATCCATTACTTGAGTTAATAAAACAGGCAAATAAATGTATAAATTTATTTTACAGTAAACAGCTGCAGTCTAGTTGATCATTTCAGTATTTACAAGTTATTGACATATTTAATTTTAGCACTTATGAGTAAAATAGCAGGTACGACGATAAATACATAGATAAAAAAGTCAAATGTCGTAGTAGTACCTGTTTATCTGTATTTATCTCTGCCTAAATGGACGGCTTGAGCTAAAGTAACCTACTGAGATAAATGGACAAAGAGAGCATACATATTTGCTTATGGAATAAGACCTTCAGTATAAAGGGTAATTTGTAAGCGCAATTTTTAACCAATATGTTGTTACTGTTAATTATAACAAAATTACTTTGTACACAAATTTCAATTAGTCTACATTGACTTTTCAATACTTAACAATAGTAAATGCGCATCAAGCCTCACAAAGTTAAAGCAACAAACTAATTAAATAATATTAACTACTAACTAAATCTATCACTTTTAATATCATTTTCTTGTACAAGGATAACATTGTGTGATACTTTCTGTTAGGCGAAAAATAAATAGAACCAAAAATGATTCGGAATTACTAAAAGGAAATGTGCATCTAACTGAATGGCGAATTTACCTACGTAAGGATATAAAGCTATTTTATGCAACTACATGAGTAAGCGCGCATGTACAAAAGGTAAATGGATGGGCTTGGTGCAATATATATGGATTTTCGATATTGAGTCAGATGGATGACTCGAAACCAGAGCGCGGCACCGTTACATACTCTCGAGCGAAACCGCGGGGATGCGCTTTTGTATAATCGCCTCCCACGAAATATAAAATAAAACTGGTATGCTTATCGATAAAATGATCTTAATGCGAGGCCAAGAAATAAAATCCACTCAACACATCGCACTGTATCGATTAACCGTTACTTAACTGGAGGCCTTGTAAATGCACCCCAAACATTTCCAACACTTTCTAACTGACTTTTACGCAGCCCGTAGACAATAAATTAAATATACACTCGATATCACAAAATGAGAAATGCATGCTCATAGCACACAAGCTAGGGGCGCCCGGGCGACGCGCTCGCTCGGCGTGCCCAGGCATGGCTGTCCATTGTTACAACGTTGTCGTCACAACTTCCTTACGATCAATCTTTGTCACGTAGTAACTCTGATTTTGCACTTTTCTCTGTTCCATTGTATGAAAAGTTAGGATTATCTTTTTGTTTATATGCTTTGTCCAACTTTGCCGAAGGAACTTCACTGTCCGGTGGCGGCGCTGTCTTTAAAGTTGGTACCGGAGTTGGATCTATATCTTCACACCGACAAAACTCCTGTAACCAACGTTCCGAATTATAGGAGGGTCCTTCTCCTCCTAATTCGGCTGGTAGGATATCAAGCGGTAAAGCGTCATGCAACGATGATAAATTGTTTCCATGAAGCACTATTCGTTCACGCGTCTTTGCTTTCAGATACGGTTTTATGACTGCGAGCGCGGTTTCCACATACCATGGCTGGCCGATGAAATGTATACTTTTAAAACGTACTGGCATACAGTCCTGCAGACAGTCGATCATTAACTTCATAACTTTTGCTTGTAAACTACACGATTGTTTGAATGTAAACTCAGTCCAGTCAACAATAATAACATATCCATTGGCTTGATTCTGTACATCTGCGAGAGTGCGTTCCAGTGTGAGCAGTAGAGCTCTGTAGACGGACAGCAAGGGGCAGGCGTGTGGGGTCCAGTGTGAGGCAAACATGAGCAGCACGCATCGGCCACGCCGGTCCCGCTGGGCCAGCACGCCGGGCAATCCGTCGGCCAGCGCGCGCAGCACACCTCCGTCCGCCGGCGCCCATAGGTCAGGGTGCTCCCGTCGATATTGATGATACCGCACTAGTAGTTCAAAACTTTGCTGCACATCGTGTTTACGAGCATACAAAAACCGCCGCAAGAAGCTGTCGTCTTGACATCGACTTTTGTCTCGTAGGGCGAGGTTAAGGCTCGAATCGACTGCTTCCTTCAGGCCGTCGAGCGCCCGTTGCTTATCGCCCTCGGTGAGTCGCTTCCTGGGTGCGTCGCAGAGACGCTCATTCTGCATCTGGTGCAACCGCCAGTCATATTCAGCGTACTCGTTCATGTCTGGCGGGGCTATGAGTCATGCGGCCTTTCACCAGGGATCGCGGTGTTGCGCGCGCGCCGCTTGAGCTCGAGGCCGACTGCGCACCGTGCACGCTTCGCGCGCCGCCGCCATCGCTGTCCGTTCATTAAACCGCATAGTGCCTCGTTTACACTACTCTCCTCGAGCGTTTACATGTAAACTTGAACAACAGCTTCTATTACTTTTTTACATTGACATTTAAAATTTTAGATAACTTTAAGAACAGAATATTGAATTCTTAACCCAGGTCTACTCTTAAATCAAAAATATACATATTATTTCTTAATTATAATAGATATATTCATACAAATAAATAAAAAAAATTACATTTATAGGATTTGCCGTTATAGGGGATTAGTACTAGGAACACAAGTAACCCTTACAGTTCCATCGTAACCCTTGTCGCTGAACAACCTCTTCCAGCAGTTCTATTAGCAGTTCGTGATAGGAGGATGTGCCCATTTAAGACCACTGCATGCCGTTTACTTCTTTGTTGACATAAAAAATCAAAGCACCGAACCCCAACTCACTTAATGACAAATAGTGGCTGTTGAGGGTTTCGAATAACCGGCTACATCTTGAGACACATGACGTCCTATTTACTGTTTGACAAATACATACATTTGTAAAGTAACGATAGGAAACAGAAGTGAGATATAAGAGGAAATATTATATTTAAACTAATTTAAATACATTAATGAAATGAATACTCCACTCAAAAGTAAAGTAAAAACAGTCACTTCAATACAAGTAAATACTATACTGAACTACTTAACGACTTGCATTTACAATATAGTGTAAGTAGTTCTTAGTATGGCAAACGAGTCATATAACTTACCCAGGCAGGCAGAGCGAGTTATAAATAAAAGAAAAACTGAAGGTTGGCGGTATACCGGTCAATTGGCTGGCTGGTTTCTGCGATGACGTAGCTGCGCGTGCGTGCAGGACGCATTACATACGAGTGAGCGAGAAAGCGACTGCATTGTACCATTATTTCGACGAAGCCTTATACGTAACGTATAAACGGATGGCCGAAAATCGTATAACGTCCGCGCTTTGTTACTTTATCGTAGCCTCGTAACCGTAACCGGTATCATTTATTACACGTGCAGCATTTATAACTAATAGTTTCTTTATTTATCGATCTTATGGCAGACACATCAATCCCCCATACATAGAAGAAATTGATCATGCGTCCACGCACATGTTAATAAGGAGCGTTCGTTGATCAGCTAGGAATAATAGGCTCGAAAGCAATGGTGTTAATGCACTAAAGAGTACAATCTTAGAATGAACGCAGGTACGAACGAGTAAACAATGCCCATTTAGTATGTAGGGCGGCACACGTCGATCGGATGTTTACTGTGTGCAATAATAATAATATCATCTTGAACAGAAATCGACATAAGATAAATTAAATTATTAAAATAAATGCTCTAGGAGAGTCAAAGAAAATTCCATAATCATGATATGAACCAAAGATTAAAGTATAGTTACTACAGGAAATGTCTCCATTGCTGCAGTTCCTAATCATTTTGAGTAGGGGAAGGTATCGCAATATTTAATGGAAATTCGATTAACATTCAATATAAATAATTAATAATTAAATATAAATAATTAATGTCTGGATTAGCTCAAAACTCAATAAACCCAAATATGGATAGGATTAATAGAATTCCAATGATAACCTTCTGGCTCTGTCATCAAATACCGGATTGATGGTACTGTATCCATTATTGTATTCTCATGAAACCTACAGATAATTACTAATATTCGTGTTGATACATCAATCAGAAGTAGGTGAAATCGGATGCTTAGTTTCATTACGGGTCAGCCTAATTTTGATTGTACTGTTCGCATTTACGATTATTTATGTGTTTACAGTGTGTTTTACAATTAAAAGGACTAGTTTATCAGCAACGTTTATATCTTTTAATCCACTAAAATATGTATAAACTGTCATGAGATAAAGCTTCTTTGATATACGATAAAGATAAGAACTTACATAAGGATTATAAAACATACGAATGTCAGTGCAGCTCTTATAGCAAAGACATCAACGAAGGACCCTTGATTGTATAAATCATTTTCAAAATATTTTGTGAAAGTTTTTTTTTTAATTTTGTTATCAAGGAGCTGTTCATTCAAATTAAATTAAACTTTATTGCCTTAGTAAAGTTTCGTATCTTTGAGTTTTTGATGACAAAATGGTACTAGATATTTAAAGAAATGTGGAGCATGTCTACGAAAAACATCAATTTGTTTCTGATTGATATTGTAAAATGGAACATTCAAGGGCAACGACTTTTAAAAAATTAACCGTGGCAGTGCATCTTATGGTCGTTGCCCCGTGCAGTGACTAGGCTCGCCCGCTCAATGTAAAAATAGACTCAGACCGTCTCCCGAGATGTCGAGAAGATTGCCCTTGCTTGATTATGTTACCTTGGTACTTTATAAATGTTATATATGCATATGTCAACATTCGTATGAGTCATTATAGGAGATATTCAGTCAGCTAGAATCATGTAGAAATGCGTTGATAATAATGTATAATAATAATTATTTTACTCTTTTTTGTACACACCTTAAAAAATTACAATGGATTATTCAAATTCTACCGTACCAGGGCTGTCTTATCTTTGAGCAGTGATTATTTTAAGTCAACCAAATTGTGAGGATAGGCGTATAATATACCGGTTCTCAGAAAAAATATCTTTCAGTTATATTTAAATTAATCCATTTAATATTAAAAGTATAAGAAATAATATTATTAACAATAACAACTGCTCTCGATCTAAAAAGATTTTCTAGAAATTACGTTTTTTATATTAGTAGGTATAGATTAGTAGGTACTTATTTATTATGTCCTCGTCGTTTTAATAAAATCATGACTGTTCGAATACTTACTGTTAGCTGGAAACTAGTGTTTTGGTATCGACCAGCACAGATAACTTGCGATAAGGGAGATATCTATAGCGAATATCTAATACACCACTTATAACAGATAGGCAATGATAGTCCTTATTAGGAATGTACTGTTTTATTTTACTTAATAATTTAGTCTTGTATGTAAATGCTACATCGATATCCTTATTTCTTTACTAATGTTATAAATGTGAAAATGAGATTATTGGTTTGTCCTTCTTACAAGCTGCAATAGAGCGACGGATCGAAGTGATTCTTTGCATAGAGATAGTTTACTTTTATCCCGGAAACATGCATGGTTTCTGGGGGATTTGATAAGGTAGTTTTACGCGAACGGAGCCGCAGGAACAGCCTAGTCTCAAATAATGAAATACATTATTTATTTATTATTATTGTGCCAATTTTATATAAACATTACAGATATAATATCTAATGCGTTTACAATATCTGAACGTATCTTACGGCAGCTTTGCGAAATTTAGCAGGCGTTGAATAAAATAAGTCTAGACTCGGATCCCAAGCCAGAACACCATTGAGTAACTCTCTTACCATCACCAATTTAAAAGAGTTTAACGAACTTTCAACCATCAACTTCATCACCAACCAATCACTACACTGAATCTCTGAAAAAGGATTATCGCATTATGTTTATTTTTATTTTTTTTATTTTATTAATCTTTCGGAAACATACAATATTTCAAAACATAAATTCGCTTAAACAAAAAAATTATATAGATAGTTCCACTTATATGCACCGCACCGATTTTGCAATTAAATAAATCGAATTCTTGTAGGTAAATGTTTATTATAAAAATAGCTAGCACGATGTACATTTTGTAATATTAGTAAGATAAGATTTATGATATCATTATTATAAACCCACACGTTAACTTAATATTTTATTTGTAACATCGGTTTTTATGAAAGTCACGTAGCCGACATTGATTACCAATGTTTTAACACATACAGCTACTGTTTCAATGATTATGACTGACGAGGCTTTTCCTGCGGTTCTGCGCGCGTAAAATTCCATTATCTATCCCACAGGAACCTTGCCTATGGCGAGATAGAAGATGTCGGTCTCCAGCCCATATACAAGCTCTATGCAAAAATAATATCTTAACAAGGCCTGTGCTAGTGCAGATTGATGACTAAAATTCGTCGCTCTGTTGAAAGAAGGACAAGTGTGAAAGAAGGACAAACCTACAAACACACTTTTATAATTAAAATATTAGTAAGGATTTTAATGTAACAACCTTATTTTGTATCGTATTTCGTGGTTTTGTAATTTATTGGTTAGACATTCTTACTGGGAAGCGTTTATGTTTCAATTTTATCTCATACGTGTTGTACTTTACATAGCCAAACAATTGGTCTGCGTGTTGAAGAAAATGTAATCCCGTCAGTCAATGTTAATGTCATGCTTATGAATCCGTTGAATACGTAATTGTTGCCAAGCAATCAATGTGCAACGGGCCAGAATGCCCATGGAAGACAAAAAGATTCAATTCAGCACTATGAACATACCTAGGACGATTTGAAGACTGTAAAAATACTTTATGTTTAAGAGTTATTACTTAAGAGGTTATGGCCGCGCCTCCGTCCGCGTAAAATTCCCTTATTTATCCCACAGGAACCGTTCCCGTTTCGGGGCTAAAAGAGGCCTTTGTCAATCTCCGGCGCATAAACTATATTGTAAAAAATCACATTGATCCGTGGCTCTGTTGCATCGTGTTAGAAGGGCAAACCAATAAACGGTAGTATGGATTATATTACCTCATAAATGTACTCTACATCCATTGACATATTCGTTAATTTTCTCTGAATTCATATATTATTATACTTGATTAATTACTTTATAAGGCTAATTGAAACTGGAAAAAGCTATGACTATTCTTGGGGAAAAGAGTTATAATGAGGTATAATATTCCATTTCCATCTATGTAAAATTTCTACATGAATACATGCATCCCAATGAAACCGTGCTTGTATCCGTGATAAAAAGTAACCTATGTCACTCTCGAGTCCATACACTATCTCTATGCAACATACACGGTGATCCGTTGCTCCATTTCTGAGTGAAAGAAGGACAAACCACACACACTTTCGCATTTAACTATATACCTCCTAATATGTGACATACTAACACTACTGTCAGTCCTACTCCTACAATCCTATTCTAGGTTAATTGCATGTGTCCACTTGTGTGCAAGTGACTTTTGTATAAGTAAGTATTTGCTACTTTAATAACATAAACACGTAATTAGGTATTCTATCAAGTTTCTTTGCACAAAATAGATTTATCGCAAATACAATTATACCTATAATACAAATCCAAATATACTTTATTGCACATCTTAAAAATAATACATCGAATTTAGAGGTACAATAACAACGAGTATGCAAAAGCTGATAGCGATCTCGTCCTGACAACCTTTATAATATTATATTTGTATGATATACCTTTGTATTATACTCATACCAAAATATTTTAATTCAAGTAGGTACCTACCTAAATATACGTACGGGACTTTGAGTAAAACCTTGCGGAAGGAAATAGGTAAGTATCAAATATTGTGTAGGTGAAAAGCAATTACAAATCAATGTGCGTGAACAATAGGTACTGACTGAACATTGTCAAAAAACATCGTTGTGTTTTTTCCAAAACTTTATGATTACGTTTTTGTTTTCTCGCATTTATGTACAATCGTCATAATCAGCACTGTGTTCGCTTAGATTAATTTTTCCTAGTTTCATACAAGTAGAATGCAGCCCTAACTGTAGTTAAATTATTAGATTATTGGCTGCCGAGTGGCGACATTTCAGGAAGTTGTTTACCTAACTATCTACTTCCAAGAATACAAATGACGACAAGGCATGCAACTCTTAGTGCATAGAGTATGTTATTCGTTTAACATCAACAGTATTTAAATTTAAATACAATAGTAAGACGTGCATGTAAGTGCATCATGTTTCTACCACATTCAAATTAGAGTACATTATTACATACTAATCAAATTGTAATAGGTAATCTTAATCTAAAAACAAATACTTGTACTTATAATTTGAAAATTTACGCAAACAATTTAGATCAACAACTTTTTTTTTAATTTACTGTAATCTAAAGGTGTGTAGTGAGAATTTGAAGTTTGGTACGATGTATTTTCTTTTCCCAGACATTCTCTATATCTTTGATTATGCTTTCCGTCTCATGGTCATGACTTTCGTTTATTCACATCATAATATATAGAAGAATAAGAAGAAATAATCGTTCCTATCAAGAAACTCATTCCTATCGAAGAAAAAGAAGAATTATCGAAGAATTATTCGTTGATTACACTACAAAACTACAGCATATAACATACATAAGTTACTTTATATGTTATAATGTTTATAGCCAATATTAAAAGCTTAAGCTAATACATGACTCAATAGGTGTCCGTGCTGTAGCATACCTAACCCTCGAAACGGAGTTAAAAACAAAAATATCATAGAATGATTTAAAATCTATAAAATGTTTTGTAGTAATATTTGATCGCTTTGTCTCTTAAGTTTGAGGAGGCTGTTCACGCTTCTAAGCAAGGTAAATTGGTTTATGTACACAACAACAGACTGAAGTAAAATCAAGGAAGGTCAGTGTCAGATAAACTAAGTCCGTGGCCAAGATACGGTCTGACTCATGCGCCGGGTCGTCTCCGTAAATGTGTACAAGCCTTCACGAATAATATGTTATTACTGTGCTACTTAGTAAAATATCTAATTTGAATGGCAAAATACTACCACGGCATGAAGTGTTTTTCTTCGATTAAGCGTTATGATTATGACTTAAAAAAATTAAATAACCATGAGAAGAATTATTGACTTTTACGATAAACGTTATCGAAGATAACAGATTGACAGATTGATTCATAAATGTAGACCCAAAACTGCTGAAGCTAGTGGCTTGAAATTTTGATGTTTATAATAGAAACATCCGCTACGATAGGGTTTTTGAAAATTCCATCCCAAAAGGGGTGACATGGTGTATATAAATTTGTAAAAACTATTTTTACGCGGCTGAAGTGGCGGAAAAAAGCTAGTAATAGGAATTAGACTAACGCACACAATTCTATTCGAGGTGGATTACAGTTACAAGCGTCTATGGGCGGTAGTGACCATATAAATTACCGCACACAATCACGTATTTGTCAGATTATGTTATTGTGAAATAATTGAATTCAAACAATCGATTAAATTTAAAAAAAAAATGGTGCTACCTTCCTCGCAAAAACATCACCATTTATTAGTTACAGTCATTTATTACGTAACTGGACATGGACAGATAACGTGATGCTCAATGTAATATCTTAACAGCTTTAGCAACTTTTACAACGTCTTGCACTGATGCTTTGTTTTAATTAACCATGATTACATAGTATCCTCTGTTAAACATATCTTTACCAATAGCTCACCGATCGAAGTAATTAACGGTATTTCACACTAGGTTTACATACTCACTGATCTAGATGACCAACAATAACTTTATGACCGACAATCAAAGGTAGATTATGGTATCGCCCACACCTCGCCTACAATGTAAAAGTATTCGCCTTTAGTTCGCTTCTACGCGTGCTATAAGCGTGACATCTAACATTGCCGCGAGTAATATTATAACGGAATTTGAGTTAAATTAAAGAAATAGCATAAATAATTTCAGTAACACCAACAAACTACAGTTTATTTCGTACCACAAGTGAATAGTTTAAAAATATAAATAATACTTATTTTATTTATTTTTTAAATGTAATGTGGTCGTGAATTTCCACCAAGTTTGGAAATGAGTCACACGTTCTATTATGGTGCAGTGCAGAGTCTAGCTGACTTTGTATATCGTCAAGAAATTTAAAAATCTCACGATATAATTTTAACGAGTATCTATCGTAATATTTTCCGACACTAGTGGTTTTAAATCGTTTTGTTACGATATACTGTTATTTTTTCACTCTGCAATCCTGCTACATAGCAAGCACATTATGAGGTTAGAATTTATTATCTTATCTGATGTACTTAATTATAATTGGTTTTGAATGCGCTTGCATGCAAATTTTCATACCGTCCGAGAAATCTGGAGAGAGCGCGCGCATTCAAGCGAGACATGTGGGCAGCTTATTGATGCTATCCGTACGTCAATACGATCTATAAAAACTGTACTTCATTATTCTTTTGAATGACATACGACTTTATGATTTTTTTTGTTACCTATTCTACCGTATGTGCACTACCATAAACTTATAAATCATTAACTTCCTTTTACTGTACTTGGTTAATTTTTTCTTAAGACTAGGTTATTGCTTTGTAAATATACCGTACCTACTAGACATAATATAAGGGTTTCCAGTCATCACAAACCTTAGAGCATTGTGGAGAACATAGAGTTTCACTCTAACCGATCAACACCAGTTAATATTAATTTATAATACACATTATCATTAAGCAAAAACAGATGTATGATTAGAATGCTAACCTCCTGCTGTGGAGACCGCAAAGTGCTATCACAACTGCCAGTTTGACTAATAAATGTCTGTCTATCTATATTATTTATACGTAAACGCACCATCGATCGATTAAATCGGCGCACAAAAAGCGGCCTCCATAGCCAGCAAGGCTGTCAGGCCGGTTTGGAACCTGGTTCGGCTAAATTTAAGGTAAGCGCATATTGCAGTTTCAGCACAGTTTCATTTCGCACTATTTCTAAAGTCGTAGACATTACGAGTTAGAGAGAAGTATCTTACACGATGTAGCTACAATGTAAGTACACATCTAAGTATACTAAAATTTATTATCCAAAAAGTAACATTAAGGCTGTAGGTAGGTTTATATTTTGTCAGTGCTATATTATCCCATACTAGGGAGTGCTTGCGACTTCGTCCGCGTGAACTGAGTGTGAAAAGATGTTATAAATGGGACCCTTAGGGCACACAAGCTAAGGGCTATAACTCAAAAAACGTTTTATATATTGAGATAAAGCAAAACCTATACGTTAAGTTATTGTATCCTCTACAATTCCTGAAAACTTCATTGAAATCTGTTCAGCGCTTTGGGTACGTATTCGCGACGAAAAAACGCATATGATGACTGTATTTACGTATCAATAAAAAGCATAATATATTATTCCATTTTATTACGGCCCATAATTTTAATATCACAGACAAATTTTACAAATTTTATTTATTGGTAAGATTATGCGTTTCTCCTAAGGATACC
>DWLO01001481.1:0-14846 GCA_018245335.1 Dalla quadristriga
GAGAGTTCTCCATAATGTTCTCAAAGGCGTGTGAAGTCTGCCAATCCGCACTTGGCCAGCATGGCGGACTATGGCCTAACCCTTCTCACCTTGAGAGGAGACCCGTGCTCAGTAGTGGGCCAGTGCTGGGCTGTGGTGATGATGAGGCACCAGCATCCACACCTTTCCGACCGGTTACAGTTGTTGAAAAATAATCATTTCACGGCAGAATAAAACTACGAGGAATAGCGAAAAATGTTTGAAGTAGGTACTCTCAGGGCAGATATTCTTGAAAACTAAAATTAACTCATCTGATTTTTCAAATATGAACTATCTAGCTGATGATCAAAAGAATCACATCCTATACCTACTGTAGCATCAATATTATTTTGTCGCTAATGGGGTCTTGAGATGGATCACATTTCATTTATGAACCAGTTCAATTCAAGGTCCCACGCGAAAATAAACGAAAACTGCACAAGAGAAGTCACGGATAAACACTAATATAATATTTGTGTTTCAGTTAAGTATGTAGCTACTATTCATACAAACAAAGAAACATTTGCAAAAATTACCACTTACGGCGGTCATATACCTGGATTTTTCACAAAATTATTAAACCCTATGACATTGTTGAGGCTATACTATACAGCATGATAAAGAAATGTGTTCCTTCATACCTATAAAATTACAAACACTCGAAAAACATAACCATCCTTACGCAGTCAGGTAAAAAAGTAAAACAAACAAGGTACAGTAATGTCACAGTAGGTACCTGTCATGAGAAGGTAAGTACCTACCTACCTAGTTCATATTTATTATTCTTTGGTAATGCTGTAATGAAAAACAATACTTCAAATGCAAATATTTTATTAGTGATTGTACTACTTTATAGTTTATTGCTATAATAATAAATTACATGTGAGAAAAAAATTGATTCACATCTACGACCATACATACACTAATCACATTGGTTATATTAACGTTTTATGTATTTTTAACTACTAACCCACAATGTCCGCTATGAGGTATTACAATTGGGATATTGACACCATGTATAATAATAATAATAATATTTGCAAAACATCATTCCTATAAAAGACCTTGCCGAATATGTTTGGAAAAATTATTTTATTTTCCCAATATTAGTGAGATATATTCTTAATTACTTAGTTTAAAATCAAGTGCAGTTAGTTGATAATCGACTTATGAAGTCATAAGGCAATATTCTCATACAAATTCTATGAGCTATGACGTTATGAAAATAAATTGATAACAATTATCTCATTTGACTCGACAGTTAACATCACTATTGCTTTTTTTTTATTAAGGTGGCTACTGGTGGGTATCATCACGAATTGCCACGATACCCATAAGCATAACTCCCCACTGTTAAACGATAAAGTTCTACATAATATCTCACAAATTAACTTTGCGTTAATGAATTGTTCACAAAAGGGAAAATATGGAATTAGCCCTTTTATAAGCAAATTTTCATCAAAATAAAATCAGGTAGGGATTATGTCACACATAATTCTTACGGCCGCAAGCTATCGCTCTTAGTTACACGCGAATTTTTTGAATTTGATAATGTGCCATTTCGAGACATTGCGATGAAACCGTTTTTGCGAAAAAATCGATGACAGCTAGGTACATCCTTTAACAACTTCACATACGATTAAGTCTTTATTCTACTGCATACCTTCCTATAAAATCACAATCTGTAATCCTCATAGCTACAATCACAAAAAACTTATAGGGTTTTGATTATTTATTTTTTAACAAATTCACTCTGCATAGCTGAAATAGGGACCAGCTAGCTAACTACATAACCTACAGCTGGAGATGGAACTTTTGTTTGATGGATTGACGAATTTATTTCCTTCATCACATGACAGATAATTTACTGATGGTTCTGAGTCTGGTACCACGAAATACATACTATGACTAAAAACGGTGATAATACCCCAGCAGCATCATTAATAGTTACACACACATTGAACTACTATAATTATTTTGTTATTATAAATACATTATGACTAGTCAGATAAGATATTTAAAACAATATCAAATACTCTTACTTAGTCATAGTTAAATTTAGACAGAATGAAAAAAATCTCAACAGACACTGCACTATTGGATGCATACAAGGCACAAGGATGACTTTGCAAATATTTGGACAATTTTTAATTCTTGTTTACTGTTGGACATTGCACCAGTAACAAGTACCTACCTATTTGATTAAAATATGCATCATCTTGTGCTATCTACATTATAATGATGGTCAGGCCTGTCATTTATGGTAAGCACACACTATTAATCAACACTTGATACTATTCCGACGTACGTTACAATGAAGGGAATAAAAGGAAATGTTATGTAAGTATGAAAAGAATTGACAATGCTAAGGACGCTTGTCGTTATGATCAAAGTATTTGAACTTCCATTTTGCAACTTGTTAATCATAATCCGGTGGTAGAAACTGTACAGTTCGCCCGGGGCGGTACCACTGCTATACCTATATATAAAAAATAAAAAAAAATCTGCCACAATTGTGTTCCGGTCGTAAAGGATGCCGGTTGGAAATTCCAGGGGCGCTTATACAATATTCCAATTAACACCTAACAGGCCCTTATATAGTCCTATTCGACGGCTGCGACTCATATCTATTACCACTAGAGAAGTACCTAATAAAAATAAGTTTCAAAATACACACCACTAATTTTGGTCGAACTTTGTATAACTTACTCAAAGTTCCTTTCACGTCACAAAAATTCGAATACAACATTTTACATTAATAAGAAACATATTATTTTGCCAAAACAAACGGTGGTGTATATGGCGTCTTAATAGTAATATTACCCCGATAATGTTGTTTGACAAAATAAATTTAAGTAAAACACTACTGTAACTAAACCTAAATCTGAATTTTGTATAGATACACATTGTTTACGGCTTCACCACACATTCGCCCGAAAAGGGACTTGGAATGTTGGACAGCTAGTTGGTGATATACTACAAAGTATGGTGTGAAGGCGTTACTACACATTCTCTTCGTGTGACTAACATTGATATATTGGTTACAATCATGCCGAATGATATCTGCGGCCTACTTGTGTTTATCAGTTTCAGTCGGAACAAGTATATTTCAAAGTTGGGTAATTCTCTGATAAATCGATAACAAAATCATCTCTAGTTTAGGCAGTAAATTTTTTTTAATCTCAAGTATGGTACTTCACTGATATAAGAACTCTACAGATTATGGCCATAATAAAACTTAAAATGGATTATTGTTAGGAAAGTGCTTAACATATCCTTTACATGCAGAAAATTTATGAATCGCTTGGTAGATCATCCGGAACCACCTTACACTTATTATTTAATTAAGGACATATTTACACAGATACCAGTTTATTTAAAAACTAGTACTAGGTAATTGAAAGTCATGTGGAAAAACCCATGAATATATCGTTATATTACTTAACAAGTTTGGTTTGTTGCATCATTGAGGTAATTTGTTCATATCTATCTTATCAGTAACTAGACAGTGCAATGTTTTACCTATACTCGTATTATTAACTATCCATAATATTGTATGATAAAAGGTAATGGGTATATTCATGTTAACTTACATGATAACTTACTTCATAAAAGTAAACATAACATTGTGACAAAAGCTAGTTTAATATGAGTTGTCTACTAACCTAACCACAGTTAAGAACAAAATAAAGATAATATAAAATCACTATTTAGATTGTTACACATTACAATTTCCAAAAAATATTCTACCTACTTGAAATATTATAACAAATACCTCACAAATTAAATTAAATTTTCAATACCAACATTAATTTAAATAACTAGTGAATTGTGCTTACTATAGCTAATTATTCCAAATCGAATTCAAAACAAAAGTTAATCAAATTTATAAATTATACAATGCTTACAAAAAGGATATAAATTGTTAATTTCAATCTGACCATAATCTCTCAGGTCAGATTGAGATTAGGGAAACTTAATATTTAAATATTTTCACATTCTTTGGTAGCAAAAGACAGGATCAGTCCCTACATAAACAGGGGTTTTTATGTAGGGATGAAATTTGTTAAAATATTTTCATTCATCATCATATTCCAAACCAAACAGTTCCCATACACATATATATTTGTGCCCTTATTAATATAACAACAAAATTCTAAGTTAATATTGCAACACATATCATACTGTCACTGGAATCTTTATTTCTTTATTAACAATGTAAAATTTGTGTTTCTTGCCTAAAACCCCCCAAATAACTGCAACATTTTCAATTAAAACATTAATTGGAATTGTAGCTAGAGCCCCACTTATAAATAAAACGAATTTCAAGGGGCCAAATCTATGAACAGGGAATGATTTCATTACTCCGAAAATATACATATAGATGTTAACAGCACCGGTGAATCCGCACACCAAGTCCAGAATATGAGGACATGGTATCGGGCAAAAAGCAGCAAGAACAACATTGCTGGTAGAAAGTGGCAATGTTACCCAAGAGTAACATGATATTGCCAGGAATATATTAATTAGAAAAGGTATTTTCTTGCAATGTACTACTAAAAGTATACCTTGAATCCACCTCTTTCTCTGCTGCATGAAGTCCCAAAAAGTAAATGGGGATTTCTCCCACATTTCTCCTTCAACAAAATTGAATGAGTAGCCTTCACTGTACGCCTTCATTGCAAAGTAACAGTCTTCGGCCACGGATCCATCAAGCCCATTATCAAATGACACTTTTTTCTCAGCACTTACCTGTAACATAAAGAATATAATAAATATTCAGATAATATTGTGACATTAATAAAACAAACATGGTAAACCAAACGAAAAACAAAATGAATTAAAATTGTTTTTTTCTAATTTGTATGTCAATAAAAAATGCTTACCTGAGAGACAACATATGAGCCTTTCCAGCCAAATAGAGGCCTATGAAACAAATAAAACTGGAGCCTCAATTTTCCCATATCGTCAGCCACACGAAAACTGTCAGCCAGTGTAGTCAACCAATTCACAATTTCTTCATTAGCATAAGTAATCAGTCCTTGACCAAATTGATGCTGGCCATCCAATACAAAGTTTAGTATTCCACGCACAGAGTTCTCTGTCAATAATGTTTCCTCATCCAAGTGGACAATCCAATCATTCTCTGCCAAAATATTAACATTATCTTCTAGGCAATATTGTAGTGCTCGTGATTTGAATAGGGCTCCAGTTTTAGTCTTATATTCGGCTGGAACTACAACTTCCCTAACTCTTCTATGTTTAGGCAGGTTTATAGCCTTATCAGTGACAACTTCAATCATGAAATTTTCCATACCCACATCTATGCACAGGTTCATGTTTCTGGTTACATTATTTCGCACTAGTTTTGGAAAGCCACCTCTAGTCACAACTCTGATGCATATAAAGGGTGCTAACAGCGGAGAACCTTTCAACTTCACTTTACCAGGAAAGGCATTAAAGAATGTCAATCCTGCAAAATTGCACAGCACCTGGGGTATAGTTAATAGTGTTAGAAGCCTAAGAATATATAAAGTTATGGTTCCATAAATCCCATAGGCTTCCCATGGATCAGGGAACTGCTTTTCTTTTTCATCCAAATTGATAGCTCCCGCATAAACTAAGAAAAGGAATATGAAGGATATGAATAAAATGCAATGTAGTAAATGTTGCACTCTTCCTCTTAGCATTCTGAAAAAATAAACATTGTTACATTTTCTTATTTTTACACTGAGTTTACATTTCTGTATTCTACCTAGGTAATAATCAATTTCTGAAAGGATTTATTTTGGGTAAGTAGGTACCTACTTATAGATACTCTAGTAATAAGTACCTACCTACTCAAAATTAAAGGATTTTTGTGCTGCAGGTAATTTAATGAGTTGACACAAAATATTATAATTATTAATATTGAATTCACAATATACAAAGAAAACTTTAATATGGACAAATAAAAAGAGATAATCTATGAAACATCTTACCTAAAAATTATTACACACTATTCAGTCACAATATAGAAGAGTGGTTTAAAGTATAAAATATGGATTAATTAAGTTAAAGAAAGCACTTTACAAAACCATGTCAACTAATAACAAATAGCTAGGAATGAATTAGAATTTCAAATGATTATAACTAAAAAAATTGTTACTATAACCACTTCTGAGGACTACAGTGGACGAACGAGTTAGTCACAGACAGACGAAGACATCATAATTGACAATTTGACATGACAAATAAATGAAAAATCAGGGCTCTGGCAGACGAGACATGACATGACCGATGAATAGGTATACTACGTACGACTACTATAGAAGCGAATCTCTTAGTAGTGCCACAGATAAGTTATAAGTAAGTATACTAACAGAGAAAAAAAAATGCAACCATTGCTCTATAAATTGATCAATTTATTTTGATAAAAATTAAATAACTTTGTTGGCAAATAGTACAACATAAAATAATCTACGCTACAGCACTGTTGTCATGCGAATAAAGGGCGGATGGGAGGATATTAATCGGGGAGATCAAAGTCTCCCGGTGAATTTGTTGGTGCAACAAATTGTTATTGTTACTGTTATTGGAACAAGGGCGGTGTGGATGTATATGCGTGTCAATGCGGACTCTGGGTTGCCATGCGACCTTCTGTCCACGTAGCCGTAGGTAGCGACAGTTCAGTGTCGAAAGTTCGCGGTCACTCATAAATGTCTTGAATGGCATGTCAAATGTCAGTCAGTTACGTCAAACACAAATTGATTCAGCTGCTGTGATTTTTGATCTCTCATAATTCTATCTTTTTTGTGTCCAATGACTCTGAGTCAGTTCTTTACTGAAAATACTAATTTGTTTCACAATTCGTGATACCTCTATAGTTCCAAAAATGAAAGAAACTTAGAAATGTGAATTACAAGTATTCACATTAAATGAAGAAACAATGTTGAATGAAATCTACTATTGTGTAGCTAAAAGAGAAAGTGTCTCTAATAAATAACGGGTCGATATGAATATGTCCGTCTCGGATTTTTCTGTGGGATGCCGTTTTGCAGATTATTTTGCGATATGTGGATTAGATTTTGATTCCGGGTTAGAGCCTGACAGACTCTGTGGTAAATTTAACCAGTAGTTCACGAAATACCTATTAGCTCTTACCACTTGAAATCATTGTTTACTATTGTTATTGTGTGTGTTTATTTTAGGTGATAATTTACATATTTCGCCCCTCGACCGCTCATATAAAGGAAAAGTTTTAGCACATTACCCTGACAATATTCACAGTAATGTATTTGATGAGCATGCAGTATGTATGGTAAGTAATCTTTGTTTTATTGTCACCATATTGTTCAAATTGTTTCAAATTTATAATTGAGGAAGCAAATCATAATGTGTAAGAATATTCATACTTCAGTAAAATCACTAACTATTTAATAGAAAAATATCATGTATTTATCAAAATAAACATGTCTAATATTTTCTACAGTTATGTCTGCCAGCTGGTCTCCAGTTTAGAACTCAGAAACATTCTCTAGAGCCAAAATTTCATAGTTTTCTGGTAACAAGAGAAAATGCATCTAGATACTATGGATTCAGTCTTATATTCTATGAGGAAGTTAGAAACAGAAATATATGCAGTGCAATGCATACATTACAGGTACTTACATTAAAATATATTATTATTGTATACACCAATATCAATTTGTAAAATACCTCTGCCTGATAGGTCAAAACTGAAACCTATTGATTTGTATGTCAAACAATATCAATGTAAATGTGCAATGGAAAATAGCTAACAACTATTAGTCAATAATTCAGTTCTTCTAACCCCTAATTATAGCTTTGTTGTTGATTAATGCTTCCTATGCAATCATAGTGATATTAAGCAGACGTTATGCTTTAATGGGAAATTTTTTTAAAAGAGAAATCCACTCTATTTTTTATTAGTAGTGTCTATCAACTTCAATTTTAAAAGAAAAGGTTTATGAACTATTACTGTTATACAAAATAAAGAAAACATGATGTTAGCCAAGTTAACAAACAAGTCTAACTTTGTTAAACTCTCTTTCCAGGCAATGTACATTACTGAGTTATCCAGTGGGCAGACACCCCCCGGACATCGGAGAGGCTCTGCCAAGGAAACCTCCAGATCATTGCCTAGATCGTTCAAGCTTGCACCACATACTGGGGCAGCCTTGACTTACTATGATATAACCAAAGATAAACTTTATGTAGCAAAAAGTATAGCTCTCATATGTCAATATCCCTATGTAAGAGTGGCACAATTATTTTTAGAGAATCTGTGCAGGTAGGTCTATTATTTTAATATCTATCATTAATGTTTTTTATTTTATATAGAATTTAATTGTACACTTAAGTAAATTGTTTCTGCATGTTAATATTTATATTCATTCGACTCTCTAGTAACTGTAAATTTGATCCTGAAATTCACTTTTACCTAAAAAAATAATTTAATCACTTAACTGCTTAACAGTACTTGGTGATGTCAACATTAAATTATGTTTAATTAGATATCCATGAAAATGTTGACTATTTAATGACACTAAGCAATTTATTTTCGTTTATCTGTTTTGTAAAATAGTATACTTGCTTTACAATATTAAGTTTTATTTGGATAACCACTATGGAAATTTCACTTTAAATGTTTCATAATATACTTTAACCAACAATTTAAAAACTTCCTAATCTGTTTGGCTTTATACTAACCACCCCCATTATTTAAACTTTAAGTACCCTTTCCTAACTGTCCCCATACCTACACCTGCTTTACCATTTGCTCTCGACTACGACCTTAGTGTTACCTACGTCACTAATGGTTTGCTGAACTTCCTGTTTTCCTTCCCTTGATTTTACAATTATTTTTTCTTTATTTCTTTCTGTCATGATTTCGTGAGAGACAAGTTAATCATATAATTCAATTGATATTAATGTTTTTTTAATCCAAAATAATATAATTTGCATCTATAGGTCATTGCCAAGGCAGCCTGGACCAGGGCTCAGTCCAGAGTCTTATGTGTATAATTTATTGTATGAAGTGGCAGTACCACTCCCCGGCCAAGCGTTACGCTTGTATGTACCTCCATGTGAACCTCACTTAGACCCAGTACCAGTTGTAAGTAGATAATAATTATTATTTCAATCACTCCAATAGTTATTTTAGTTTTATATAATATAACCAAAAAGAAGCAGTCATTACAAACAGCCACGTGATAATCAGTATGCATAGTGCTTGCTCCTTGGTGGGCTGGAGTGCCATTTTATGTGACTCATTCAGACACGATGCGTCGAAAGATAATGACGGACTACAAATCAGCTGTTAATATGACGCTTCAGTAGTAGCTAGTAAATTAATTCTGGTCAACAGCAGTGGTTTAAGCTAACAATCACTTATCATGTATTGTAATCTTGTAAAATATTCAGCTTAAGAGCTTTTACACGTTTCAAATCTCTCTCGCTGGCACATTTCAACATTTTCAATGATTGTAAATATCCTAGTATACTTTTGAAAAAAAATATTTGGGAACTTTCTTGACAATCATATCTTAGACATACTTTAATTCTCATAATAACCTAGTTTTGAAAGAGCATAATGGCAAAAACAGTT
Organism: Dalla quadristriga; assembly: GCA_018245335.1. Lineage (NCBI taxonomy): Eukaryota > Metazoa > Arthropoda > Insecta > Lepidoptera > Hesperiidae > Dalla > Dalla quadristriga. The sequence goes on from DWLO01001481.1 coordinate 9,629, forward strand.
CGTAATTTTCCTCGCCATTTTTCGCTAGCAAAATGAGAATTAACGAGAGGGATGCGCAACAAAAGCTCTTAACAGGTAGACATCAGATTCTCAAAAAATAACAATAATGCATTCTGTTACATTTCAGGTGATAAGAATGCCAAATCCCCCAGATGAGTTACCACTTCTTGATTATCCCCTACGAGTGATGTTTTCCACCTTGGGTGTGGAGTGTGTAGTTCAGCTTTTTACATGTGTTTTACTGGAACATCAAGTTCTGCTAAGATCCAGTGGTAAATATATTTTCTTACCTCTAAATGTGACATTACTTCTACTTTAACTTTACTGTTGTACCATTAAATCAATGTATGAATATACATACAATTTATATATATACAATACATACTTGAATATATTAATTATCAAATGAGCTTAATATTATGAACAAATATTAACGTAGAATTTATTTATGCTTTAAATGGATAGGTACCTAGTAATTTTTTTATGTGCTTTAGAACTCATTATTAGTTCTAATACAGATTCAATTTTTACCATTAGCATAATATTGTCAAATGTCGCAATTGGGAGTCGTGTATTATTTCTGCAAATGTTTGTCATGAATTTATTATCAACAATACATACTAAACATTTGTGTTTAATCACGATTAAGTATTTATACGTTTTTTTTACCTTAATACATGATGTAAACAATTAAATTGTGAAGTAACAAGTGATATTATACCGAATAATTGATCCCTGAGATTTAAAAAAAACCCTTTTTTTGAGTTTGATAATGAAGTGCCAAGCGAGGCGATTTATCGCTATTTAGGCTACGTCGAAGGGGAGACGCCCTAAAATGGACTCTTAACGATTGACTCTATTTCTAGGCAACATTATGTATAAAATAAAATTATCCCAATTTAGGCTACTTTGTGGAACATATTCGGCGACTTAAACCGGGCTAGACATGGCAACATTTTGATAATATTCATTTATTTGTATGTCTGGTAGGTGATTGACTCCACATGAGTCAATGTTCTTTTTAAGGTTCAAGCTATCTTAACACAAAAAATAATAAGTATGCGTTCAGTAGTGCGTGATTCCGTACCAAATTTCTTCATATCAATACATGCTATATGCCATTGCGTATAATCTCTTACTAGCCGAAGGTTGACTTGCAGAGAATGCTTCTACTAATAAGTCTGCCTTGGTTTCTGTACTTTGTTGTATGGTACCAAAGTAATAAGTATGGTAATAAATAAATAAATAGTATGTTACAATATTTATAAAATATTTTCAGATTACAATAAACTTATGTTGGTGGCGGAGTGTATAGTGTCGCTGTTGCTGCCATTTGCGTGGCCACACGTGTACGTGCCCATATTGCCGGCGCCGCTCTACCATTTCCTGGATGCTCCAGTACCATTTGTTATGGGTATGCATAACTAGTAAAAAAATATTTTCAAGAACATCCCATTTATAATAGCATTCCTGTTAAGCTTAGAGGTCACATTTGTTAGGTTCCAGAACCATCCTGCTTATTGTGTAATTTACTAAGTGTTTCTCCATAGCATTCAGTTTTCCTGAGTTTATATACAAAAGATCAACCAATATACCCATATATTGTAGGAGTGACCGCCTTTTTACTCCTTACGCTTTAGGTGTACGCATTTATAAAATCCTTAAATAATAATTAGCTGTCCGTATCAGAGATGATCCATCCGTTTATGTTTTATCAGGTCTTCACGCAGACAGCTTGGCAATGAGCATCGGGCCCAATGGGCCCAGGAACATCGCTCTCGGGTCCGAAGCTGCGTTATGCTTAGTTGACATCGATAAACCTGACATACAGCTCCCAGAAGAATTGCCTATACTCCCCCATCGGACGCCTTTCATAGAGGAACTCAACCACATTTTGGACAAACATCAGGTATGCAAAAAACATGCAAATTATGGTATGTGCTTCCTTCTGAAGCCTTCACTGTGGACCAACTAATAATCAATACTAACCAACTGATATTCCTATTAACACCTAATACTACTAGTACTAATACTAACAGTGACTTAACCACTACTGCCAAATTGCGTAACGCAAAGCGATGTGGTTCGTATCGCATTCATCTGAGTTTTCGTGCAAATTTGTTCGTTAAAGATATCGGTCGGCATCGTTAAATTTCAAATTTGCACGAAAGATCAGATGAATGCGATACCTATCGCATCGCTTTGCGTTACGCAAATGACCTGCCGGTCCGCCTATCTGATTAGCACTTTCAAGCAAAAAATCTACTACTTACGCCTAGCTAAAATCTGCATACTTGTGATCTTAAAAATAATATACCTGAGATACCTTAGACATGGAGAAACATTCATAGTCAATCCTACAAGAAGTTTTCTAAATTTATATTTATATTTATGAGTTTATGATGATTTTAGATACAAAGACCAGAAACTGAGCCAACGAAATTAGGTGCTCCCATTAATGGCACATCGTACAGACATATGAATGACGGTATGAGCAGCAGTTGTACATTACCATCAGGTACGTCAGAAACAAATCACGTAAGCGGTTCATTACTTATATTATTTTTATTTGTTTGTCATGCTTGTGTGTGAAAATGTGTTTGTTATTATGGCTTGCCAGTTGTTTTTTAAATATAAATATCTCTAAAGATACTTTAAACAAAACTTAATTGATATGATATATTTTAATCTTTGCCTGAAATCTGATAATCGATATTTTGCTATCGCAAGAACAAGTTAAAAACTTGTTTACTAATCGTGATTACGTGCTAATGTTCCCGTCAAACGATAGGTTTCATGATAGGCACCACATCACCAATAATTATATCTGAGCTGTTATGGTACCATGGTATCATGTCATAACCTAGCGGATATGGACATGGGCTCTATGATTTTCGGTTATACGGATGGCTATCAAACTTAACCGAGGTTGAACTTTCTCGACATAGTCGTCCATTGGCCTCGTTGAAAGATGGTCAGCGTGGTAATAAAAGTGATCTATGCAAAATAAATACATTTTTAAAATTTTAAATGCTCATAGGGTTTTAATGAAATATTACATCCATCCATCCATCCGCCTTTAGAGGTGCACTGCTGGACGTAAGCCTCCCCTAATCGACGCCACTCCGACTGGTCCTATGCTCTCTGAAACCAGCGGTTTCCCGCTGTTTTTTTCAGGTCGTCAGCCCACCTTGTCGAAGGGCGGTCTGTGCTCTTTTAGTCGAGTTTTTGCCGAGTCGTGATCTCCATTCGCGGATCTTTTCCTCCATTGGTTATCAGTCCTTCGATCGACTTGGTCCACTCATTGCCGCTTCAGTTTGCTGCTCTGCGAGCTATATAATCGTAAGCGAGCAGCGCGACAAAGAGGCAGGCTGTCTTTCTTGTAGTTCGATAATCTTCGGACTACGTAGATATTCAAATCTAGTGTCAAATCAAGTAGTGTGAAACCAATTAATGTCGTAAGGTAACAATGTAATTTTAAGTAAAGCTAGTTATGAGTTTTTTTACTACACCGACAGTCTGAATTGCGCGACAAACAGGGTAGCACTGAAAATCAACGGCTGTGGCTTATGCGGCAATGTGCGGCAAATGCTGAGTGCGTCCCATTTCGTCAACTTTGCTACCATTGTGCCACATATAATGTTAGAGAAAACTCTGATGTATATTGTGACAGTATTTTATTTGACGAAATAAACATGTAGTCTATTCTATTCTATTTGATTAGCAATATTAAAACAAGCAAGCTGCAAACTATCTCCAGAGGCATTGCTGTGTACTAAACAGTCACAGTGACGCCAATGACTTATAAGTGCTCATTTACTAGGTGGTAGAACCTGTATTTTTCGCCCGGGGCCGTACCACCGCGACACCCATATCATTTCCCGTTCAATTTCTTCAACAACATCATTGTGTTCCGGTATGTTCATAACGTATTGTATTTTATTATTTATTGAAATTTAAGTCTTTGCCGTAATTCTAATCTTCTGAGTACACAGTAAGTGCGAGCGAAAAGTATGACCAAGTAGTGCTTACAACCTGAAAGGAATTAAATTTTGTGAGAAAATAAATAAGGAGCTTTACGAGTATTCTGTGTTTGTGTTTAGACTCGTAACGCGGGCGTATTACGAACGAAGTATCTCGCGTTATCTACGTAGAATCGTACTTATACGATTTGGTATGTTATATTTTAATATTTCAGTAGCCAAGTCAAACCCCTGTGGGTTTATATGGATACTTAGTGTCTAATGTAAAGTGTAAAATTTGTTATAAATAAAAAAATAAATAAAAACTTGTGTAAATATTCATCACATCAAAACCGTATGTCTTCCGATTTGTCTTCAGCGGATTAATGAATCACTTCAGTTACAATTAAATACAATCGATTTTAGGTTTATTTTTAGACAAATAAAGAACCACAGTGGAATTTGGAGATGATGATGATGATAGTAATAAGTACGGATCAATTTAAAAATAACTTCATTAAACGTTGTAGCTATATGTTATGTCTCGTCGATAACCTCATATTGCGTCTTTACGATTTTTGTTATGTTAGTATGTTTGTAATTTATATATTTCAAGGTTCATTATTTATGCCACTAAAGAGAGTGATAATGAATGTCATCGATAAATTCTATCGACAACATTGAACATCACTCTACTGAATAAAATTTGCGATTATTTAGTGACAACCTAGAAAATTACGAAATGTCTTCTGTATACGTGTCCTTCTTTAACATTATTACGGCTCCATAAGTCAAATTGAAACATATATATTGTGTTCTGTTGCTATTTTAGTCTGATTTCTATTGCTTTAGTCATTGTTCTGACCTGCAGTCATATTTCGCATCTACAACAAAGAAACTGCAAACTAACACAACTAAAAATTTATTTTAATCTAATAACTTACACTAACATCACTTTAAATGTATGAAATACTAGGTGCGAAAGAAACGGGCTTTATTATTATTATCATACAGTTATATAACTTTTTTTTAAACAATTCTTTTGTGACATATTAATTGTCCACATACCTTTGTGAATGTATTTAGAGTTATAGGCGTGTACTCCAAAGAGGTAAGACAGCAAGGCCTCTGCGATCTGAAAACGGTACAAAAATACATAAATCGGTTTGTTATCTTCATTAATATTTTTCATGTTCGATCTCATTATTTCGCGTCTCTGAAATGGAGCGACCAAGTCTGAGTAATGGTGCACGGTC
>DWLO01001482.1:0-14840 GCA_018245335.1 Dalla quadristriga
CTTTGGATTTAACACCTGGCGAATTGTTATTGCGATTGCGATAATATTCGGCTTCCAGGTATCGTTGGTGAAGCCGACTGACCTCTTTAAAGTTCAAATTTGCACGAAAAATCACACAAAGGCGATAGTAATAGTCTCGTCTTGCGTTACACAATTACCCGTGCCAATTTGTTATCAAACTTACCAGTCTGCCAAATACACCAGCCAGTCGCCCGGCTTTCTTCTCGTTCATGAGAGCGTCCAGCACTCTTCCTCTGGACCTGTTGGCGCTCATCGCTTGCTTGGACGACTCCAGTTGGGCTCTGTATATTATGTCAAGTGTGTTATTAGCGTGTAATGTATGTTTTATTAACTATGAAATGAAATTGAATGAAAAGAAATTGGATGAAATAAAAATGAATGAAATGAAAATGAATGTAATGAAATGGAATGTAATGAAATTAAATGTAAAGAAATTGAATGAATTAAATTGAATGAAATTAAATTGAATGAAATTAAATTGAATAAAATTAAAATGAATTAAATTGAATAAAATTAAAATGAATTAAATTGAATGCAATGAATTTGAATTTAAATTTAATTGAACGACATTAAATTGAATGCAATGAATTTGAATTTAAATTTAATTGAACGACATGAAATTGAATGAAACGAAATTGAACATAATGAAATTGAATAAAATGTAAAATCATAAATGTTCGTATTTTACGTGTAATCCATTGTAATTTTTTTATGGAGTAGAGCAAAGAGATAAATAATAATAATAGCACATAGCATAGATGCTATTATGCATGGAAGTATACACCATCATACGTTTTGCTCGCGGATTGTTGCAAAGTAGATTAAAAGTAACTTTATAAAAGGAACTGCGCACTTACCTCAAAGACCTGGCTTCAGTGGAAACGGCAGACTCTTCGCCCTTCAACGCTTGCAGCCGTGTGCTCAGGTCCTTCACCTGTGCCTCGTTCGACGGCACTGTTGACTTTAGCTCTTGACTTAATCTGCAGGAGATATTACATTTTGTTTTAAGACTAGGAAGTGCTCGTGGCTTCGTCCGCGCGAAATGTTATAAATGGGACCCTTTGGGTAAGATAAGATATTCATATTCATTTATTTTGCTTTTAACGTGGTATTTATTGGTTGGATTTTGTAATTTTACCTAGTCACAGCTTCGATTCCTGCATGTGTTACCTGTACGCTTTCGATAAGCAATTGAATCCAATCTTAGGACACCATCGACAATAACAATCAAAGTAGAAATTTAACGACTATATAGCATACATAAGTCGAATATCTATACTTAAGCACGTATGATTACAGTTTAAGTATATGTTTCCTTAAATATTTAAAGCCGCCATCGTCCGCTTTCTGCTTCGCCCAATGGTTGGCTGGTAGAGAATACTTTTAGTATTAAGTCCATCTTTTATACCATTATTTAGTTTTTTAGTGGTGTAATAATGTTTTTAAAATAAATAAATAAGTGTTCGTTCTCGGGTTTTTGTCGTTTTCGATACTTTTGTGTGGTCAATATTTTTTTTTATTTACGCTTTATTGCATTTCTACAATGGGCGGACTTAATGCCTAATTTCTCACCACTCAAAAAAAGATAGCACTCTCCTTTTGTCAAACTAGTAAGAACGACTCACGCTTTCTTCTCCTGTAGATCTCTCTCCGCCTTCTCATACGCCTCTCTCATCTTCTGCAACTTCTCATTCTCCTTTTGCTCGGTGCTCAAGTATATCTTCAGCTCTGACTCGGCCAGCGTGAATTTCTTGTTCGCTTCGTCCACGACCTTCTTGAGCTCTATCAATTTTGCTTGCAGCTTGTCCTTTTGCTCCTGCAAGCCTTGGGTTTTTGATCTGTGGGTAAATAACATCGCCATTAATACCAAGGATAAAAAGTATAGGACCATTAACACTGCCTCGAGGCACTCCAAATATAAATACTCCAAATACTAGATTTGTTATTTGTATATCCGTTAATTTCAACGCATATTTTTCGTTGTTCAGAAGTTATTTTGCATTATGTCTGGTCACATTCGCGCAACCTCAATCTAATTCGCAATGATGAAATCCGTAGACAAACAAAAGTTCGGTAAATTTTCTTATAAGTTACAGTTAGCAAGCTGAAGTGGCAATAGGTTGGTCACGTCGTTCGAAGGACTGATAACCGATGGGAAAGAAAGGTCCTCGAATGGAGATCACGACTCGAGAAAAGGAGAACAAGCCGCTTTTAGACAACATGGATGGCGACCTGAAGAAAAATAAGGTCGATCAGGGGAGGCCTAAGAACAGCAGTTGCTTCTATTGGATGGATGGTCACATTAAAGATCTTTTTGCATTACTGTCGGAAAGCTGTGGTTGCCAACATAAAAATATTCGAGGCGTGCGTTTCAGATGCCAAGTCCAATCCTATCAAGTCTGTCGGCCTGACTAGCTATCAAAGAAAACGTTTACTCGCCTAACTCCAGCCATGACCCTTTGCAATTCATCCTCAGCCTGACCTTTGCTCTCAGTGTGTTTCACCAACAGCCTCTCACAGTCTCGTATCTCTCTCTTATTCTTCTCTGGTATCTAAAATGCAAAGGGTAAGTGGATATTTTATCTTCTTCAATAGCCTTTAACGGTCCACCGCTGGACAAAACGGGAGGATTTGCTTATAATTACTACGCTGGGTAAGCGTCGCAGTAGATGGTAGTTGCTGCACAGAGTACGCTGCTCGTTCTCCGTTAAAATCCCTTAGTCGCCTCATACGACACTCGCGGGAAGAGGAGGGGTGGCTACAATTGTATTTTATTCTGCCGTCACCTCACAATACTTATATGATCTTCTTGAAGAATTATAAACACCTGAAACTTCAGGAGGCAAGAGTAGCCGTGAAAGTGATCGTCTTTCAATAACCAAACAATAGCTCAACCCACAAATTACGCATACGCGGCAAAAAAGTCAGTTGGTGTGGATGAAACCGGTGAATTCTTGGGTGAATTGGTTTTGTGGTATTAGTGGATCCGCTAGAGGATGGCTGCAGGTGTCCACGAACTGCAGTGGCCACGTCATACAAGTGCATGCGAGCTTTCAACTTAGAGTACTAGGATGACATACAACTGTGGAAGCTTCCAACATCGCATTACCAGTTCCAGATCAATAAGCTTCCCCTTCTCTTGTTCTAGCAGCTGTTCGAGGTTCTTTCTCTTCTTGTTCCCCTGCGAGGTGTCCGCTACCACGGTCACCATCTGCCTCTTGCCCGCTTGCAGCTTTTCCCCTATCTCGTCTTTCTGCTTTTGCATTGTGTCGTATTTTCTAAAACAAGCAGATGAAGAATTACATGTATGGCCAGAACATCTGCATACCACATTTTCTGTGAACCAGCATCAACATCACCGTACCACTGCTGAGCGTGGGTTTCCTCAGAATTAGTAAGATAAAGGTTAAGCGTCCACGCTGGCCAAACACAGGTGGAGAAAATTCACAAGTCTTTAAGAATATAGTGAGGAGCTCTTCAGGCGCCACGTTCAATTCCTAACCAGAGCAGATATTAACTACGCAGATAAATTTGTGTACTGGGGTGTTAGTCGTTTGTGATGCTTTCTGTGTAAGTTCGCCATCGTCACCTGCAACTCAAAAACGCATAGAGCGGGGTGTAAGTGTTAAAAATACTCACTGTGTCCCATTCTTCAGCTCGGTGGTCTTCTCATGCAGATTCTCCCCAATTCTAGCCAACTTTTCGTCTACCTTCGCCAGCACTTCTTTCAATTCCACCAACTCCTTGTTCTTATCCTCGATTATTTTGTTAATTTCGTGTCTGTGGGGAAATGGAAATAAATGACTCCTGAAAGGATTATATCGATAGCAGGTCCTTTGTAGTGCCATGTAGATTGGCTACAACCTGGTTTGTGTTATGGCTACTTCCGAGATCTAAGGCGGACGCTTTGGAAGTCCTCAACCAGCACTACCCGCCCATTGTCTACGCCCTTCTTTTTTGTGTGTTAAATTTTTAATGTATCTCGTGGTGTCAAAAAATGTACAATAAAGAATTTTTGTATTGTATTGTCTTGTACCCGACTGTCATAACACAAAAATTGTTGCCGTTCACTGTTGAATTGTAGTCAGGTTCTACTTCCAATTCAACTCATCATTCATTACCCAATGAATCCAATGAAGCCTTCGAAGGCTTTACATAAGCCTCCTAATTGCCAACAGTCCAGGAATCCAGCATTTTCTGCTGCCTTCTTCAGGTCGTCAGTCTGTCTGGTTGCCACTCACATGTATTTCTGCAGCAGCATGTTCCTGGTGCGCAGCGCCATGTTGGTAAGGTTCATCAGCACCACCGCCTCCCGCATCGGCTGCTCTAGTTTCTGCTTCTCTTGCTCCACCAGACGCACCCTGTTTAGCTTCTCTTTACGAATCTCGGTCAGCTCTTCCACTTTTACCGACAGCTTGTCGATTGGCTCCTATAATTTCGCAAGCGAGCATGCATTTTTAGTAACCTTAACTGCGTTCGATAAGTACATTAGCATGCCAAAATTAACAAAGATGTAGATCCAGATTACTGATCCTGATGAGTTGGATCGTCAGTATTAAAGCGACTTCTGGACGTAGGTCTAACCTAGTTGGCAGAACTTTGACCGCTCCTAAGCCTTCTGCAGAAACAAATTGCTACAGCGATCATTCATACCAAGCCGCATAGGCTTATGGATTGTGGTCTGCATACAATTGCAAAACCCAGTTGCAACCTCCACCCTTATAATAAGATGTTCTAAGGACTTTATTTTGTCGGTGTGAATGCGCCGATTTCAATACTCTCTTACTGATTCAAAACGCTTTCGAATAAGTTCAATCATGGACTACAGGAGATATGAAAATGTTGTCGGGAGATATTTGAATTTCAATAAAATAAAATTATATAGGTATTTTAGGGTTAGACCTTACCTTATATCTAGAAGTGCCGATGATATCCTCCAAGTATTCCAACATGCCGGATTCGTGTTCGGTCATTGCTTTGGGCTTCATCATTGCTATCTGTTCCACCTCACCCTGAAACAACACCCAAGTTGTATTGCTATGATACCTATGTATATGAACCTCGACACAAGGTCTCGGTATGATGGCACTCCACCACGCTGTTCCAGTGAGGATTGATGGAGATGTTAGTGGCCAGCCCGAGTGGCGGAAATTCTTAGGCAATACCTCGGACAAGACTTAACAACGCTACCTAACGAAAATCACCGGGTTGCACTTATTAACGTTCCCTCTGAAGTACGGTACAGTTTATGAAATTAGTCAGGTCAAGCGTAATATTAACAATGGTGCAACGCTGCCATACCGATCTCAGTGGAGAGGTTTGTCGCCATTAACAAGGAGTTCTGGCATCAGGTAGGCCCGTCTTCACCAATCATCAATAGAGCAGATTGTGAGGATCCGTGTGTCCGTAGGCCGCTAACGGATTTAGGGCCACAGAACTTGCTTGTCATCAACCCATGAGCGAACCACTGCAGGACACAAGTTTCTCCTCGCATTTGCGGACCACTTTCTTTTTTTTTAATGCTGGGAAATGCGTTTATGCCTCCCGCCTGGTCCTACAACTCAGGCGGGTATGCGGGACTCGCCGGCATGCCGGAGTAATCGCTTACGCATTACTACAGTGACGCTTCAACGCGAGCCTTTTTGGCTCCAACGTATAGTGTGGAGTCCTGGATCATACTCCACCATCTCCCGTATGTATTCCCCTACCAACCTGCAAGATAAGGAACCGGTTGTGATCCAGGTCGATCCCGTGCGACCTCAGCATCTTGGCGACCTCCTTGAACTGCACCTTGCGCCCGTCTAGCGTGTAGTGCGACGAGTTGTCCTTGAACGCCGTCCGCGACACCACTATCTCGCTGCCTGGGACCACTGTGAACTCTTCGCCTTCCTGGAAAGACAAGCAAATGTTAGCACACGGACACACATAACGCAATATTGGGGCAGCTGCATTTTTTTTTTTTTTTTTTTAATTTAAGACTTATTGTCATCCTTGTTTTCTTTTTGTTTTGTATAAGTTTGTTTTATATGAGCGTGTATTACTAACATTAGTTCTAAGTTGCAATTGTTACTAACACGTGTATGGATGTAAGTCCGAATTAAATGATTTATTATTAGTATTATTGTATTTCGTTGATATATCACTGGTCCCAGATGTAACTGGAGCTGGTCATTTGGAAGGCTTGCGTGGGGACACAGGTCCAACACGTAGAGGCCCTTTTGAGACATTGTAATGTTAATATGGTGCACCTGGCGGATACCACTCTCGATCGACAGCACCAAGTATTGGTACACCCGAAGGTGGTCCCCGCCATCATTATTATTATTATAAGCATCCACTCTCGATGGGCGGCAGTGGATGTTGGGACTGCTTGCCTGTTTGTTAATCTCATCCCATTAAAAAAAAACATGCAATGGAATCGGTTAAGCCGTTCTCGATATGGTATATTATTGGAAGTTTAATTTTATCATAATTGAATGAAACAAAATATAAAACTTCGACAATGGTAATAGATTACAGACTTTTTGCTGTAGTGATAAGCCTTTAAGAAAACCATACATAAAAGCATTAGATAAGGTTAATATTAAAATATTTGAAGAACTAGCACACGCAACTGGTTTTACACTGAAAATCTTTCATGAAATCTGGTCGTGTTCAAACTGGGCCAGTGATGTGTTGCTATTGAGTAAGAGCAGATATACATTGCGCGCCAAACTTTATAATCTCATCTGAAAATAATCAACGTAAGCGCAAAACATTTTTCTTTTCACTTAACTAATTGAGGGACTACGAAAATTGAAAATATTTTTTCCTCGTGATAATGTCAAGCAAACGTGGTTTCTTTGTCGGGATACTGAGATATACTTAGAGGATAGATCATATTGTCATGAAACATAATATTCAAAAATTAGGTTCTTAATCCAATGAACGAAGGAAATAAGATGCAATTGAAGACTAAAACCTAGGTTATATATAACCTTAAGCAAAACTATTCATCGCATTATTGGAAAGCGTCTGTAGGCAAACAGGATGGCACAATAAGGGAATCAAGACTTGTAGGACCGTTTATATTGGAATCAGATCGACAGACAAAACAAAAGCATACGTTGTGAGAAATTAAACTCAATTGAATTCTTAAATTTATACCTTGTTAACAAAAAGCTTAACCGTTAGACGGCCGTACCGAATTTCGCTAGTATAAAAGTAGGCCACATTATGTAAAATGTTTTGATAAACGCTTATAGTTACGGTACATTGGCAAAATTTGTATATTTTACAAAATGAAAATTTCAATTTTGTTTATATGTAAGTACTATTAAATAGTAAGTACCTACACATTAAATTTATAATGTGAATATTTGTGACAATGTTTGAGTTTCAATCGCAAAGGATATGGATTAAATTTGTCACACAGATATACCACTTTCTGTATGAACAATTACGGTAGTACCTACCTACTTTCAAACCAGCAGGCTGATTGCGCAACTCTCGTAATCAGCGATGCAATTGGTATCGCAATCATCAACATAAACGTAAACGCTTACACACTCACACCCCTGCACTAGGATTCCCTGTGTTGCGGGTGGCGGACACACAGAAAACAACACAATTTAACACCCAAGACCCGAGTACAAACATCTATCTGCCAAATAAATGTCTGCCCCGGCCGGGGATCGAACCCGGGACCCTCGGCTCGTCAGTCAACGTATCGCGGCAAGACAATTGTGCCATTTTACTGATGGTATAAATCAGGAAGTCATGCAAATGTTACTCCAGATAAAATATGTCAAAAAGATACGTAGCTTAAAGAAGAAGAAGTTTACCTTTATCCCATTTCTTGGGGTCAGCACAGTATATTTCATGGCGTAGTTTACTTTATAGGCTACTTATTATTCCGAAAATAAACGCACGGCTCCTGTAGGATAGATAAGGGAATTTTACGCGGACAAAATCTCGAAATACTCGTAAATATGTCTACGTTCAATCGGCGCCGTCGCATCGCATCCTCTCACTGACTTCACCCTGTCACCCTGTCAGTCAAGTGTCAGAACAGGTAGCGGTAGGACAATGGCGTTGTAAAAAGCTAACGCATTTATTCGTTAACGTATTTAGTGAGTTAAGCATAATATTATAGCGTCGATGAATATCTCGATGACAGAAATAAATTATAATACTTAGTCCAAGCTACTCGAATACCTATCCAAATTGTTATATATTATGTACTTAGTTGTAAAAAACGTTGTTGTATGTTATGAGTTTCTTACGCCGCTTCTTTTGTTGCAAAAATGCTAGTAATATTTATGACAAAACGATACTTAAAAAGTAGCCTTGATTTTGGGGATATTATATGCTAAAAAATAAAAGTAAATACATCAAATCAGTCATTAAGTTGTTGTATGCCGCATAGGGTAGACTGTTGTGAACTATTTATTTGTTGTAACATCTTTTGCAAACCAGCGGTAAACAATAAACGTTTTTCTTTTCTCATCCTTTCTTAAGCTGTAGGTTGGGTTCTGCCCATATTCCATTCCTTGGGGTCGGCACCGTATAATAAATACATGGCGTAGTTTTGGCAAACAAATTAGATGCTATCCAGATAATCTTTCGGGGCGGATCAGCGCGGCGGCGCCGGCGCAGCCTCTCACCGACTCACCCTTGTCATTGTCACCCTACTGTCAGTCAAGTGTCAGCGAACAGGTAGCGGGTGGGACAACAGGGGGACATGAAATGAAATTATTTATTAAGGTACACGTGGCCCACTCGACGAATGTCATAAAACAGTAGTGAAATAAGTTATATTTAAATAACATAAAATTAAAGTGGGCTTAAAATTTCTTACTGATTTTGAAATCAGTATCCAATCCTATGGCAATCCCTAATGTCACGGTACACAATATCTATCTAAGTAATCGGCTTAAAAAATTTAATTCTTACATCTAAAATCTAAATATGTATTATTATCTAAATGAAATATTATATCGAAATCTAATATTTTCAATATTAAATTTCCGGTAGGTAACTTAGATAATATTTGTTTTATACGGTAAGAATAGCAAACGAGCATGCAGTCCCACCAACTACCCAGTATTATTATATTAGTTGGCTAACATTCGTAGGATTTGGACTGTGGGAGTTAGGACTGTTATGTTAGTCTTAGTTAGTTCTATTACTTACTAAATATTAGTAATCCCATTATTAGTAACCGTAAGCATTTGTCCTATTGGAACCTGGAGAATTGGAAGCTGGAATGAAGTGATTTAATTGCTTTTAACAGACAACTCAAAAAATTCAGAGGTACGTCATTATTCAGAGGTACGTCGGTATTCAGAGGAACAGAGTACGTCGGTATTCAGAGGAACCCCAACCCGAATAGGAAGCTTTAATCTTAACCACGCTATCACCGCTTGAACACATAAACCAGAGATGTGACATGCAAAATTACGTACTGGTTGATTTTATAAGCACCGTTAATTGTCTGCGTCCGCGATTCCATTATAGCGACCCCCTCCCGCCGCCTACAGAAATACGCCTCTGTACAGAATGCACATCTGGGAGCAATGAAGGACATGGCACACTCCAAACAACGTATAACCACTTGTACTTCCCGGAAGAGTTAACTTTATTACCATGAAATAAGGTCGGATTTCGCGCGCTGCGGTCTGCTACACCCATACCCGCGAACACCTGTTTCAACCGCACCGTTTATTCAAGATCAAAATTAAACGATTTTGTATCGTATCGCCCTAAATTTAGAAACTGAATCAGAATAAGTCTCGCTCGCTGCATTCCAGCCCGTTGGGGATGTTCGCATAAATTATCGATGTTTCGTTCCGAAGCACGGTCTTCGAATAAGTTCGTCCCTTTCTAAACACTTGTTTTTGTTGGACCGTGATATAATGTGTGGACGGGACAAGTGGCGAGGTTTCCCGACCGCGAATCTCTTGCGATCGTGTTCATCCGTCCTTATACGGATTCGAGTATAATCAATCAGTGTAGGGTTTATAAGAATTCCATTTGTATTTTATAAATACTTTAAAGACTAAACATTTAGCCTTAATATAAATGAATAACCATTATGGTAATCCACATTAATTTATAACATGATTCGAAACATAATAGTATAATAAAATACTTACTGAACGAAATTATAAATTCTAATTCGTATTCTTCAGAGAAACATGATACTTACTGGGTTTCTGACTATCCGCATTAAACACTTATCTTAGCAATAGGCGCCATCGAAAATCATCGGTAGATAGGTATACTATCTTCGTCGAGATTTTATGGTGAACTATGCTTTTCGCTTGATCATCAATTTTAAACATTTCTGTATAAGTCCAATTTGCTTACGATTAGTTACTGGTATTAGTTCATTCGCTGAGTCAAATACCAGTTGATCGACGCCGGGTCACGGGGCTAGTTCATAATACACGAGGTGTCGGCGGCCCGCCGGCGCCACGGCGGCAACCGCGGCGCCTTCTATCCTGCCAACCATAATTTTACATCCACAAACGAAAATCAACTCTATCTCCCACACATTTAAACACATAGCTTAATCAGCATCCCCTCGTACACTGCGATTTCTCGAACCATTCAATGTTTCACTGTACTCCGTACAAGCTAAGGTCGTTTTTCATTAGAAACAACAAATACAGCATTGAATTCGTTCCTTGATTTTGAATTCCGAACGCCAAGCAAAAGAAAGCTATTTTTTTTAGGAAGCGTGATAATGTTTTAGTGTTACATTAATTTAGTTCTTATGCAACGGCCGATCGATGCATAATATTATATTCTGTTTTAGAAAGCGTTGCATCTTTGATTACGATACTTGATTGCAGCATAATATTGTGTTGGAAGTATGTTAATGACAACAAGTCATTTGGAATGCATTCGGATTTTACTGTGAAGAAATCAAAGTAATCAATGCATGTATAAATAAACAAGATTCTTGCACAGTTATATTTGGCGCCACTCGCGTCGCCAGGTGGTCGCGCGCCGCGGACGCCGCGGTGCCGATGCCGTGTTACCGGTAAATCGTATTAAATGATACGAATGAGAATGCTCAATGTTGTGCCAGCAAGGCAATTAAACCTGGAGCCTTGTTGATTGACAGGCCATCGGGCAACACCGCTAGCTTTATTTTTCTTTACAAAATTAAACCCATACGTTTTTTATGCTCCGGTTTGATTATTTTATTCTCGTTGTTTAATTTCTAGATCCTGGTATTAGTTACGATCACAATGTTAATTTATCTTTTTTGTAGATCGCATTGTAATTAATATTATAGAAAAATCATAAAGTGAGTGATACCTGCATGCAAAGCCGAAGAGAAGATCAAGCTAACAGATAAGCTTGTATGATTTAAAATCACACTTCGCAGGTCAAGATTTCTTTCTTCAAACTCATCAAACAACCAAAAAACTGTACGTTAAACAAAACGCGACGATATTCACGCCATTCCCCGCGGTCATAGCTAGGTGTCAAAAGCCTTACCTGACCGTTTTACGCCTACGCAGGACAAGTTTATACTGGGTCGAATATTTACTATCTCAGGCCCATTCTATTTGTACGGGAGTTATCCCTTCACACCCATGCATTGAGGTTGCTACTCAAATTATTGTCCAAATATTGTAAAACCATACTTAGGAAATGACACGTACGATTCACCTATGATTCCAAACGAAGCACGTAGGTAAATTATTCGGGCATCTGTCACGTAAGACATTAGGTACTGAACGACTTGTGAATTGGACTGTGTTATTGCAAGAAACTCAACATTCAGATGCCATTAAATCACTTTTGATGCTCGACATCTTTGGCAGGATTATTGCCAAATGAAAATAAATTTTTGTTACGCTTATGACTGAAATTAATGTTGTTTTGCCCATACTTGTGTTTGAGCCCATAAAAATTCATGACAAAACCTGTATAAACGGCTGGAGGCGAAACTTTGCTTTTTTTGCTAGCCGTTCCTCGAAACTGAGGAAATGTTCGAGCAAAAAGTCGACGGAACAGGATTTCGTATCGACGTTGCCAAATCTGGATGCGTTAAGAGATGATAAAGGGGACGCCGCCACCGAGACGAGCAAAACTGCCGCTGAAGGAATCACAGCAGGACTGGGTAAAAACGCGTGTAGGAGCTTCCTTAAAAGAAGATGCGGCACGCCACAACGCCTCCCTTTTAGGTACGATGGTCGCACTCACCTGATTAATTTATATCTTCACTTATCTATTCTGACGTCATTCGTTAGCCATGTCATAGTGATTGGGCACAATTTCCCCAGATCCTTTACAGAACATCATTACAGATGAATGACTTGCATAATATCTTCATCTACTAAGCGAGTTTTATATCCAAATGCATGATTACATAAGCCACATAATATAATGCATATGAAATGCAGCCTCATTATGCATTTATATTACGTTAATGTCGCAAAATTAAAGCGCAAGATTACCAAATGAGACATTTATCTGAACGACATTTCCTATTTAAAAATAATCTAAATTGACGCTATTAAAAAATAAAGATGCGTTTTATTTGCTACTCATTTACTTAGTTACGTTAGAACGAACTTGGCTGTACCTGTACCTGTAGCAGTGATCAAGATTTTTATCTTTCCAATCTGACTGGCTGACAACCTAAGCGGCGGAACGTGTTAATTAAGCTCGATTATGCAATTCCGATCGATCTAAATGCAGGCGTTGCATTGCATTGCATTGGTTCGATAGCGCGGATCAGCCGTATGTGAGTGCTAAAGTACCGTGAACCGTCGCAAGCGTGAGTCATGGATGCGCACATGTGTACGTAGGATCGCCAGATGGTGCGACTGAGCTGGATTGTCCAGTATCGGTTACCATGTCCGGATTTCCGACTGTATGAAACCGTTAAACCGCTTGTGATTTACGAAAAGGATTATCGTGTTTCTCGCGTTACACAAGACTCCGATAAAATTTAATTGACATTTATTATGATTTAAAAATAAATAAAATAAACGTTGACACACTCACAAACCCGCACTAGGATTCCCTGTGTCGCGGGTGGCGGACGCACACAGAAAACACAACACAATTTAACGCCCAAGACCCGAGTACAAACACATGTCAAATAAATGTCTGCCCCGGCCGGGGATCGAACCCGGGACCCACGGCTCGTCGGACAGGATCACTGACCAACGCGCCACCGAGTCGTCAAATTTTACCGAGTTTATTTTTTTTTTAACTGTCGCTGTTTCACTGTCAATAACAACTGTCAATAAAGGCTTGTCGCACTATTTCTCCTCATACATCTTTCATTCACACGCAGTCCATTCTTAATTAAGACATTTACTTACTCACAATAGTCAATACTTTAATCTTATTTCTTTCATTGACGCCGTCTTTGTTCTTTTATCTACTTCCCGAAGGTTGGCTGGCAGAGAATGCTTTTAGCATTAAGCTCACCTTTGTACATTGGTATTTGTGCAAAATAAATATATGAATATTTGCGTTATCTTGAAAATAAGATACTGTGTTCTTTCTGGAGACCATCCTGATTTACAAATAGCCGTTGCGTTTACTGATTTTCAATTTTATAGCACAATATCTAAATAGTTTTCTACTGATGCACTGTAAGACGATAAATACTTTCTTTTGTATGTCTTTGTTAAATTAGCACAATTGTATTACTTTTGCTACTTTCTCCAAGCCTTAAAATTGCTATAGTAAAATTAATTTAGTTTTATTAATGTCAGTTTCACTGCCATTTCTTATATATAAGAGCTCTGTGTTATATACAGATTTGAGCTGTTGAAATCGACAGAGAATGCAACCGGCCAGCCAGTGCGGGGATGCGTCGATATCAGATCCCATCTCCGATTATAAACGTATAGAAATTAAATATAATAAAATTTAATGGCATATAAAAGTAGTTTGTTAATTTTATTTCTTTGACTAAGTATATCTGCTCCCAGATTGTTCTGTTCACATTTTGCATAATACAAATAGCTATTTATAATACACGTAACAGTTTCGAAACGTTAAGTAATTCAATCGTAGCGTTCATTTTCAAATCAGACTCAGTAAACACACAACTTATTGTCATAAATTTTTGAGTTATTTGATTGAACAGTGGTCCAAAGGGTAAGAAATCGATAAGTATTTAAATTTCAGTGGAATCCTGAATCCATTTGAATTACCCCCCAAAATGTGTCTCATGGTGAGTATTTCAAAGTTAAAACTATCCCCATACATGGGGATTACAAGTAACCTTGTACCTAGTATGTAGTTATGCAATCTTCTTGTAAAATGTATCTTAACCTCTTCCAGCGCTTCCACCCAGAATGTTCACAGACCTCCGCATAGTTGGTACCTACTACGGCTACAACAACTAAAATTAGCACTAAGCAATATATTTAATTTGCATAAGAATCGGGAAAGATAAAAAATTATTAGGTAGTTAAATTTCTCTCCATAGCACTAAAAAATCGTATCCAAATCTTCAGTCAGGCCCACGCTATCTAATTTCGTATTCCAATACTAAAAATCGACAATCCATGATGATGACGACTCAATGGCGCGTCGGTTAGTGACCCTGACTGACGAGCCGTGGGTCCCGGGTTCGTTCCCGGCCGGGGTAGAATTTTTTTGGTAGATAAATCTTTAGGCCTTGGGCGTTAAATTGTGTTGTTTTCTGTGTGTGTCCGCCACCCGCAACACAGGGAATCCTAATGCGGGGGTGTGAGCGTGTAAGCGTTTATTATTTATTATCTCTATTTATATAAAGAGAGATGTCCTGACTGACTGACTGACTGACAGACTGACAGACTGACAGACTGATT